>WJFB01003699.1:0-12267 GCA_009870185.1 Pygmarrhopalites habei | reverse complement strand
TTTCATACGCATTGTCAAAAATATTCTATTCTTTTCTTTTTTATCCTTTTACGACAGCATGCAGCGGACTTAACTAACTTCTCACTTTCCCCACTCAATGGTATTTTGTATTTTATAGTTTATATTTTTTATATCGAGTAATATTCTTCAATCCCTCCATATCAATTATAGTAAACACATACATCTGTACTGTATGACTAGGTTCTCAAATTAAATGCTCATCTATATATAAATCTTCTCTCTATCTTTGGATAGGCTGTCTTGTGGATATTTGTGCATCTTATATATAAAATTGTCTTTCTCACTGGGTCTATGTTAAATGTATGAATTTCTTTTGGCGGACTACCGGGTGTGACATCATTCCCATATTTTTTGACAGTTCACAACGAAAGGTATTACTAACGTAGGTACTTAAATACCTAGTAGTAGTAATTTGCGACACGATTTTTTAGTATATGAAGGAAGGAAGGAAGAGAGTATACGTTGAAGATTATATATCATAAACAATTTAAGATGTACAAGTTATAGTAGACACTTTGTGCCCGTCTAAGAAAATAGCAATTGTTAGTAAATATATTTTATCACATACAATCTTATAATCATGTACTTAAATATTCAGTATAAATATGAAATTATATATTAAAAAGACATAACACATACATGTACGTATTTCACAGATCAAATTTAAAATGGAATACAAATTTTTCATCGTCATCCCTCGCGTTCATTTTGTGTCCACACACACCCACATAAAAATTATGTACAATGTATGTATTGTCGACAACGAGTACAATTATGTTGTGGAAAATACACATATTACAATTTTGAAAAAATGGTCACAGCCAACACAGTTACAGAGCACAACCACAGTTTTTGACAGTTTTATGATAAAAATTTGTGTTTGCAAAGAGACGCTGGGTAAAAAATATACAATTTTTCCATACTTTCCCATACTTCTGTATGTACAATAAAAGATTTTTTTATATATAATGTGTATATATATTATAAATAGTTTTTGAGTACGATGATAGATGATAGTCTTCAAAAAATTTTTAAATTGAAGGAATTATTATCAAGCTATAGAATATATATAGAGTGACTCTGAAGCAGTTTCCCATCGACAAAAAATGAAGGGAAGTCTCATGATTCCCTCCCTCCGAGCGACATCTTATAAAATAACATTTAAAATTAGTTTAACACACAACTAGTAGCTGCTTTTCTGTAATTGTGCATTGTGCAGCACAATTTTGTGCTGTAACATCAAAACAGAAATACAATATAGAAAACTGTGAAGATCTGACAACAAATAAACGTACTCATTAATTTTTCCTTCAAAACACTAAAAGTACTTTAGCCTTACTATTGATTACATCGCAGATATAATATATCTTGATTTGGATCATATAATATTAATATATGTCTATCTTAAATTGCATCTTTTTAAAAGCAACATGAAAAGAATTTGTGTTGTCTGTGTATGCAAAAGTTTTGTTTTGTGAATTTTCTTTTTAAATATAGGTTAATCTGAACTTTTTAGCTAAGATACTTTCGAAGCCAACTTTCGATTGTTTTCTCATTATTTTCCAGCCATCGAATATTCAGTCGAATAGTTTCTAGGCTTTGATTGAGTGCTCTTGTCCCGGATCCAACGTCAATATCAGTGAAATAATTGGACACCTTTAGTGAAATTAAAGAAGAACAGTCAGTACTACTCCTTCAAACGTAATGCTCTACTTTTGAAAATATTTTAATTAGTATTGTATAATTGGTATATATTTCGCTACCTCGTGGTAATCAAATTCACTTGAAAAATGGGCCACAACAGCCGTGATTAGACTTCCCATTGTGAAGGACCCTTCACCAAACATGGATTGAAGATGTTGCCAGTGGGCTCTCAAATGTCTCCATGCTAAAAGACGTCCCGAAGGATTTGCAGCCACTACTGCCAAAGCAGTCCTCACATCTTGTGGACGAACACTCTCCCGGTCTAAACAAGCCTCCAAATACCTGGTACAAAAATAGAGCACAATTTTTTTTGAATATTCATTGTCACACTTTGTACACTCCATGAACCAAAGTACGTGTATCCTTTTAGAGATAACATGGGCCAAATTAATCCCTCCTAACTTTCACTGTGACACTGTACAGATACAAGCAAGGAATGAGAGGAAAATCTCATTTTTACTGTAAAGTCCTGTGTCACATGGGGAAAGTGGAGAAAGTAAACAAGCAATGTATGTATGTACATGTAGTGTACAAGGAGAAACTAATTTTGATTCTGTGCATCACTCACTGTTGAAGTAACCATGGATCACCAGCAGCTCCTAAAGCCTTTAGTAAAAGTTTCTTTTCACTTGGAATTTGAGTCTGATTATATCTGTTCCAACAGTGATCCCAAGCAGTCACGCCTCCATATTTTACTCCTAGAGAAATTGAATTACAGAGATCTCAATGAATTATTCATTATCTCAATATCATCCTACTTTCACTTTTCTAATTATATTCTATCACACACAAGGCGTATGCGTCTCAAAGTGTGGGCATTCAGACATAAAAAGAGGGCGAACATTTGTTGGGTGAATAAAAGCGAAAAAGAAACAAAAGGAAGAAACGGAGGGAGGTAGTGGAATTAATAGCAAGTAAATTGTACAGCTGTTAGACAGGGAAACGATCTCATGGGAAATACGATTCAATGTGAAAACAATAAACAAACTACCCGGATAACAAGATAACCCATGCTGATCAGAATCAAGAGTCAGGGAGATATGGAAAGAGCGTAGGAGGGGGGGGGGACAATTAACTCGAGAATCCATTCATTAATTAACTGACAAGCTAAAACATTTCCATGCATAAAGGATTTACCAGCAGAGTAGACAACTTCTCTCAGATTAGGTGGGACGCGAGTTCCTTTGGTCATCCAATTATTAAATCGATTTGTAGCTTCTCGGACGGCCTCTTTGTTTTCACAATGAATTGTTGCTGCTAGGATGTCACCTCGGAGTAGACTGTCAAATGACATTTTAATTAAAAACAGCTTTTTGAACAAGAAAAGTAACGACAGTAGTGTCCCTTACGAAAATATAATTTGTCCTTTCTATTTTTGGAAGTACAATAGGTGCAAAAATCGAAGATAGGAAATTGGGTCAATCTATGCTATTCTCATCCAAGAGAGTAAACTACAAATTTTAAAAAGCCGGAGAAAGTAAGAGAAAGGAATTTTCTGAGCATTCTCAAGGCCGTAGTGAATAAAATAAACATGTGAGTTGGAAAACTAGAGACATGTGCTTATTGTATGAGTATGTGTGTCATTTCAATTATCCTAATGACATATTCAAGTTTTCTCCAGGTGTAAGCATACAATACTATGACACTTTTTAAAAGACCCTGAACTAACAAACTTGGAAGCCAGGTGAATCAAGAGAGAAAGTTTTTTTGCAAAGGAGAAAAAATTAAATAAACCGTTTCCTCAATTGATTGATTTACCTTGTAAGAACTTTCTCCAAGTTAAACCGCTTCCAAATGTCTAAATGATGACTTTACTGCATGCAGTCATCCAATTCCCCTCACACTATACTTTTCCCTTATCATTGTTTGACTTTCTTTTCGCTAACTTCTTTTTTAACTTTTGCCAATATATATGTACTTATGAGTAAAATCCATTTGTACTCTATCAATTTGCATATATATTTGAAAAAAAACTTTTTCTTTTGAAAGAATAAACAAAAGAGAAAAGAAGGTGGAAAGTAGGTAGTACCGATTAGATTGACTTCCAGCATCCGTCCAACCCACTTTCTGATAAATCGGTTCAATAAGCTTGAGCATAAATTGGAGGAGGAGACGATGAGCATGTTTCTCATACAAAATTTTACTCCAAGTCCTAAAATGTTCCAAAGCAGTGGCCCATGGAACATATTCTGTTTCTTTCATGAGATACTGGGACAGCTCAAGGGGAATGTTTGCACTAATCACTCCAGCTCTGTCCAGAGAGAGAACACACACACAAACAAATCAATTTAATACTAAAAAGGATTTATAGCTTCATTTTAATATTGGTTGTACGAGGAAGAAACTAACTTGCACAGTGTGAAAGCATCATCAATGAGACTAGCTCTGTCGGTTGGGCTGAAAACAAATGGATTTGTGAGGAGTACATTGACCAATGAGCCCCACAGTTGCCCTTCGTACTGAACACGGTAGAAACCCGTTTGATTCACATTGAATTTGATCCACTCTGCTTGGTAAGGCATTTGGAATTCATCTAAGAGTGATGTTCACAAATAAAAAAAGAAGGAGGAAGGAGATTATTATGAGCTCCTCTTGTATCAAAAGCTGTCAGAATGACAGATGGATTGTCATGAATCCCCCTTCATTCTCCTCTATTATTCATGTCTATATGTATGTACATGTTTCCTTACCACCACTTTTGTTCATCCAGACGAGTTCCATGGTTCTCGGTTTCAAGTTGGTCACGTAACTGAGAGGAATGTACCATTGGTAGTCGGAATGGTGATTATCAGTGAATTCTGTTTCATTGTTGTGGTTGTCTTCCGGATTTAATAAAAATCGTTCCTGGACGGCCTTAATAGTTCTATTTTCCAGTCGGATACGAACTAATGGGTAGCCCACTGTATAATGAACATGGAAAGTGTGATTAGATCAATCCAGATATAACATATGTGTGGATGTGGTACATTCTTATTCTTAGAATTTAAACAAAAATTGACTTACTTTGCGAAGTCCACGTTTCCATAATAGTCTGAAAAGAACAAGAGAAAGACAGTGGAAGAAAAACATTCGTTTATCTTTGAATTAGATTTGATTCAATAGAGATATCCCGTGGATGGAACGGAGAGAATTTGCACATGGACAATCGACATAGTTTTTGACCTTTATCACACCTTCGTATGTACTTTCTACTTGTACCTAGGTACAAAGTGTGTAAGTAGGTGATAGTCACATGTGTGTAGATTATGTACCTTGACTTCGATGGTTCCATTCGTACTCTTACTGAGGGCTTCCCATAGGTCATCCGTCTCTGCATTTTTAAATTTGTAGTGGTTCAAATAGTCGGACAATCCTTGCCGGAGTACATCTTGTCCCAACACGGACTCCAACATGCGTAAGATTGCTGCTCCCTGAACACAGTAATGGATGAGAAAGTTCATACATTAAGTATAAAACATACACAAAGAAAGATATAAAAGAAAAGTAGAGGAGTGACAACTTTTCACATTTTTATTTGACTTTTTATAGGCTCCATGAATGACTATAGGTGCAGTAGATTTTTACTATTGTGTACATGTGATCCAGTAAATTTAGTGTTAGTTGTTCTTATGTGTGTGTGGAGTGTATGAACTTGGTCATAAAATTATCAAGTACACACTATACCTTGCTGTATGAAATAGTATCGAAAATGGCCTCTATCTCTCGTGGATCATGAACTTCCACTGAAATGGGATGGCTACTTGCCAATGCATCTAGTGCTAACGCTGGTTGAGTTTTCTACAGATTCAAATACAGAAGAGGAAGGAAAAAATATTATTGTCTTTATCCTCCATAATAAAATGGTTGTGAGCACATAATATAATGACACAAAATATTGGTCAACATAAAACATTTATTTCTTTTATAAATTAACCTCCAAAACAAACTGGTCCATCATCTTCCAGTCTGGTCGTATTTGGTCCACCCCAACGTACTCGACAAAACTGGCGAATCCTAAATAAAGACAAAGACAAAAGATACCACATAATGGTTAATTTACTCAATAAAAATTGCTTTTTTCTTCAAATTTTGGTCAATCTAAAAAAAGAGATGAACCTTCATTGAGCCACAAGTCCTTCCACCATTTCATCGTCTGTAATATTCCAGATGGAGAAGGGTTATATTACACAGTGAAATTAAATTGAGTGAACTTTCATGTTAATGAAAGACTTGAAAGGGAGAAAGTGAAAGAGACGAGGAGAAGGACTCACCACCAAATTGCCGAACCACTGCACTCACAGAGAGAGAGACGGTTAACATCAGTCGTCGTAGTAATTTCATTAGATTTTCATTCGAGATGATCCGTTCCAGATGAGTTAATTTACGCAAACACACACACAGACACGCACGCACAATGAGCCCGAGCACGAGTGAAGAAAAGTCAAGAAGAAGAATTTCAGTTACGGTTTATCGGTCACATTCATATCCGTCTAGACACACACACTTCTCCAAGTATACTGTGTATACATGGTGCGTGTGTGTGCAGAAATTGTATATTTTGTAACAAAATTTAGAAGAAATTACCTGGTGTGCCAACTCATGGGCAACCACGACGGCAACCCACTGATGTGCAGCAGAACTACTCTCATTTCTGTCGTACAGAATGGATGTCTCCCGGTAGGTTATCAAACCCCTGGAAAAATTAATTTGACACTCAAGCTGAGCACAACTTCAACTTCCTTCCACAAGGATTACCCAATTTCCTTTTCATTTGTGGTGTGCAATTTGTAAACGTGAAGTGAGTACTACATGTATTTTAATTAACAAAAATTATACTTTCTATTAATTTGACCAAAAACTCTCACCAGTTTTCCATTGCTCCTGTAAACAAAAAAGTAAAAAAAATACATAACAATTTATGACACATTCCAAAAATCCTTTCACTCTCTCACTTTTCACTACAATAAAAAGAAACTATTATTATACCTGCTCCAAAGTCAGGAATGGCAATCAGATCTGTGTAAGGACAAAAAAGAATTTCTGTGTAACGAGTTTTCCCTTAATTTGAATTAGTTATTCTGACGTACTAGTAGGTAGGTAGTGTGTGTGTGTGTACCTTGTTTAGGCAGGGGGTACGGGACCCCAAAGAATTCATCATAATAATCCATCAGTTGAATAGCAGTCTGGAGAGCAAATGTGGCTTGATTTAAAAGACCTGAAAATCCACATTAATATTTATTGTTTTTCAACGTTTCATCATAGAATCATGAAGCTTTCACTGGGAAAAGTCGGTGAAAGTTTTTTTGTTGCGGTATATCTGTACACATTACGTATTTAATACATTGTACATACTACATATGTTTTAGTTAGTTACCTGGTGGTGTATGAATAGACACTTCAACATTCTTCAAGGTTTTATTGAAAATGCTGTCATAGTCACAGACAACAAACGCTACTAAATATGTACTCATCTCCACGGACTCCTCAAACTCATCTCTCCACTAAAATTGACACACATTGCAACAATCACTTTACGTCCTCATCCAACACTATTTTGATTAGAAATTCTAATTACACAAAACTCAACAAGAAGAATTCACTCACAAGTTCCATATTGTAGCCGTAGTAAACCGTCTCGATTTTCTTTATAGGCATATTAAACAACGACTTGTGCATCTGGTTTCTAATTATAATCATCTTGAATGTGGCTTTGAACTGTGGCTGTTTTTTTAAAATAAAAGAAATGGAAATAAATATTTAATCCAGAATAAAATAATCATTTGTCCCTTCTGTTCAACCAATGCATTATTTACCTCATCGAAGCACGGAAAGGCTGATCTGGCATATCTGTGTTAAAATATTTAGTACATTTTAAGATGGGGTGAGCATGTTCACATACAAAAAAAAGTTTGGCGCAGAGACAATTCCGTGCACGTTAAAATATATGTCAGGATGTATTACAAAATTGGTGTATACTTACGTTGGCTCGAAATGCGTTGTTGCTAAAAATCTGGACAATGAGAAATTTGGGTACATTAATTTATTTTATTTCTTCAAAGTACAATCGAATGGTTCATCAATGTGGTGGACTGTACATAATGTACACTACTGCAGGCAAGAAAAAAATTATATGGACAAATAGCATGCCATGCTGTAATATGTAAAATAAAAATGTTTAGTTCCCAGCGGCGCCTGCCCATACAACTGTAACAACTAAAAATGAAAATAAATGTACATTTTCCCTTTCTCTTCTTCTATATGTACAAATGTACGAGGAATATAGGAATGAGGCTTCAGGTCATATGATCATCATAAAGCAAGAATATATATGATATATTTATGTACATCTATGGGGAAAAACCGCACTCAACCGCAAGAGAGAAATGCAAATAGAGTCAAATTGCAAGAGAGAGAGAAAGAGAATAGAAGGTACACTAGAGAGAAATCATGCATAATGCACTCACACAGAAACACACGAGAGAAGAAAATACAAAAAGAAAGGAGGAAAGAGAAAGCTGAGGAAAGATGTAAAAAATTTTTTTTGTTGGCTACCTTCTTTCACCCTGTGAATTGACATAGCTACTCAGGTAAAAGCCTTCCAGCTCCATACTATAAATTCAGAAAATAATTTAATTTACTTGGTAATATTAAAGGACAATGAAGAAAAGTGTCAAACTTTTCGTGTAATTCCCAAAAATTACATTTTCTCAACTTAATCTGTTATTCTTTGAAACTAATTTTGTTTCATTTAATTTGTGACATCATAAAAATACGTAGTATGCAATAAAATGTAGGAAAGAGAGGGAAGTACCTTATGTTCGTCTGAAATCTTATTCCCAAAGAATAATTTTTCCCTTGTGTTAGAGTACTACCCTCTCCCAATTCCAAGTAAATCTGTCAAGGGACAAAAATTTTCTCATTAAAAATGTCTTACACAAACATAAGTACTTTAAGCCTTTCTACATGTTACAATATTGCTATTCTGTAAATTAATTCACTTTCACTCGCATCCATTCTCTTGTCTAGAAAAGTTGTCAAAATTTGTAATAAATACTTTCAATCATGGAGTTTTACTATTTAAGTAAACAAGGCCCAGTGCAGTGGGTTATTTTAGTACCAAATTGAAAGAGAGTAAAAGTAGACTTGGGATGAAGGGAGGGAATCACATGAACTTATGTATTTACATAAATATTAAGATGCAAACGGGGAGAGGGATTCACGATGATGATGCTATTGATTATGACTGGGGGACATGAAACAACAGAGGCTTTACTATTTATGCTATGTAGTACAGATATTGTACCACAGGAGCAAAGCAGTCATTTTAAATAAAATTCCAAGATATAAACCTGGAAATTTCACAATATACTCAAACGAATGTGTGTACATGTCGTGAAAGTCCTGGAGAAATGTTTAAATAATAGATAAAGTCAATCCATTAAACTAACTGAACAAATAAAATAGACCAAATTGATGGATTAAAATAGAAACTATATACACTCCAAATGACACCCATTAGTTAGTAGATTAAGGAAGCATTAATAGTCTTCTATTCCTACGAACACACACACAGTACACACCTATTGTACTATATGGATCATGACTGTGTACCGGTGTTCATCATTAAATCAAATGCACACACATATAGAGAAGGGAACTCGTAAAACGGATATTGTAACTTTATATATGAGACTATAATGGGGAAAGATGTTTGATCATAAAATGAAAATGAATGACTGACATGTACACTATGTTTATACATATACATTATACATAGTACATGTCGTGTGTACAATAAAACATTTTTGATGGATTGCACGAGCTCTCCTGTCTCTCACCCTCACACAATGTGAGTAGAAAGTTTAGCCCGAGTATGGTTAAACTAATATGAGAGTAGAGAAGAGATACAGTCAACACACACACACACAATCTTCAAAGTTTAAGTGTAGTTTAAGAGGAAAAACAATTAACTTACTTGCTGGTTGGGAACATATTCCAAAAGCTTTGAGATATTGTGTGGGTCCCCTGTACATAAATAAATATTTACAATATAACCAAACATAATTTAGACATTTCCTTCTCCTCCTCCAGGAACTTGTCCCTGTCAAATCTAGCTACTATTGTATGTATAAGCTACAGATTTTTTGAAAATGTACTCTGTGAATTTTAATGTTTTCATTTTGAAACAGTATTTGTATACACTACAGATGTACTAGTTTGTATTTGTGTGTCCTAAAAACTTACTGTCAACAATATTGAAAAGAAAGAGGACTCACCAGGCTTCCCATCTATCTCCTCCTTGACCCATTTTTCAATTATCCTAAGATTACGACTATGGAACACTATAAAATTTGTTTCTTCTGTCACCTCAAATTGAATCACCACCCAACCTTCAAAAATAAATAAATATTGTATAGCATCCCTGTCATATATATCACACAGTCAAAGTAGGTTGTACATGACATGTACACATTGTGAAACATTATAAACTTTCTTTTTTTACCTATTACATCCAAAGTTGTGAGATTGGGATGAATAGAAATGGTGTAATGACGAGGAAGCACAAATGTGGGGAGACGTGAGCTATTCCATGGGAATTCCTCACCAGAAGCTGTCAAAAGTTTACCAGAGTCCTCAGAGTCTCCAAAAGGGTCACCGGACATGTCCCCAGCTCCATGAAGGAAAGAACATCCTACGAATGACAATAAAAATGATATCTTACACACTCTCTCTGACTACATTCTTCCACAACTTTATAATTACTAACTCTTTATTACATGATAAAGGAAATATAGTAAAAGTACCATTTAGTGGGGTTGCGAATGCAATGACCACAGCCACTACAAACAGACTGAAGAAAACGAATAGAGCCACTGCTAATGCTCTCCTTTGAGAACATACTGCTATTCGATCACGTTCGTACTGAAAATGAAATATGTATGTATGGAAAACACAATTGCATTTAGATCAATAAATTAATTAATACTAAATAAAATACTAACGCTTACCAGGACTCTTTTATTGACGGCCGTCGCTTCCCCTGCTTAAAATGAATGAGTATTAGTTAGCTAAGATCCTGGAATAAAACTACGAATAATTCATTTCACTATCCACACACAAACACAAAAGGGAAAGAGTAATACACACACACGAATTGAAATGGGTAGAGAGCTAATCTGCATACATGTACTTTTTCGGTAGAGTGAAAGTTCTACTGTAATAATTAACTATAGTTTACCGGTGAGGAAGGCCACATCGTCCACATCGTGTTCATTCATGGTTAAACGAGTTTTGGTTGGCGACATTTATTCCATCTCCACACCATACTACTACCACTTCCACTCCAACTGTTTGGAATCCAATCACGTTCCAATGACTTAAAGCCACTCGATAACATTTACCTAGCCCTACCCTGGCCTCAGTCAGTCAGTCACTCAGTCACACAAACACACACACCACTTATTATTATGTAATATTATTTATAGTGGAGTAGAACAAGAAGAAGGTGAACTCAGACACACATTACACATGCAATTTTTCCAAATGCAACCCTGCACTTTTGACACTGGTGTGTTGTTGTTGTGTGACCAAAAGAAAATTGGTGAATGGACACAGCACAGCGTCTTTTCTCTAACTCCAAAGAGTCCACACACACAACTGGATCCTCTCCGTCCCTTTTCTAATATAACAACTCAGAGAAAAATAAATACTCTCGAGTACGCTCAATACAACAAATATCTCTCCCGAACCCTCCCGTCTCCGCTCCGACTCCGACGCAGGCTGCGTCGATCGATCCACCGACTCTTCACTTCTTCCACCGGCAATCCAATTTCACCCCTATATTTTATATGTACTCCCCTTATACATTAAAATTACATGTCGACTCTATTCTACCCTCCTATTTTTACATGAGCCAGAGACACACACACACAAATGGCAAATGGGTATGCATATCAGTGTACATAACCAAGTATGCTATTTAGTTTTGTCAAAACAAATACAAACAAAAAAAATGAAAATTTTCTTCTCCTGTGTCTACTTTCCATTCTCTGTTCTATTTTACGAGGTTCTGTTCTCAGCGAGACACTCTCCCTTTTTTATTTTTCTGAAAATATGAAAACACTGAAAACATGAATATGTACACAGTACACACACATCGCTAGAGTCAGGGTCCAATGAAGTTTGCATGAATATTCCAAGATGAAGAGATGTGTGTGTTAGAAATATGAACACAACTAGGGTATAGTTTTATTTATTTTATTCATATTTCTTTATTTGAATAAATTTATTTATTTTATACAGTACAAGTCAAATGGAAAAGATAAAGGGTATTGTGACAATAATTCACGAAACTAGATAGATAGATAGATAGAGGAAAATGGAGATGGGGAGAGAAAACATTATTAGTGTTTTTTTAGAATTAAGGTTATAACTTATAACCATCCGACAAACGGCTACATTATTATTAGTAGTATTATTTATATACTTGTGGGTGTGTATTTTGACTACACGCTGCACCATTAACAACAAATTGATCGTTTTAAATATCATTATCATTTAATA
>WJFB01003698.1:0-12280 GCA_009870185.1 Pygmarrhopalites habei | reverse complement strand
GGTCAGACGCTTTGATCTTTTGACCTGATATGATGTGGGATAGATCCAGAATCGAAAACTCTACAAAACTGTAGTTTTGGATTTTTTTAATCATGTCTGTGGAGGGCTGTAGGGGGGTAGCAAGAGGTTTATTGCCACCCTGTATATGTACGTCTCATTGTCCGAGAGAGTACTTAGGGCCATTAATAAATTACCCTCTCTTTTTTTGGTCAAATTTATGTAATATTTGCGTGTTGCCTCAACATTAGTTTCCTTTTAATTTTTCCATCATACTTACATAGTTGTATATTGGGTGGACTGAAAGAGTTGGATCAATACAATACATTATTTAGTCTTCGTTTAAAATATGTACAAATAATTTTTTGACTTTTTCAGGATTGGTCACATGTTCAATTTGTTCTAATAAACTGTTGCAACGAGTCACAATACCTACTTGAAACATTTTCAGCCAAATTTTATACGATAGAAAGTTGGGAGAAAAAAGTGCTTTCTCCTGGTGACACGATTTTCCTCTGTGTGTGTGTGTGGGCACTGATAGGAGACACTGGGATGAAATGAAAGTTGACATAATTAGAAAAGGAGATTTGAGGAAATCCTTGGACTGTGCAAGTCCTCCGTACAATGCAGTGATGAAATAACAAACGTACAGGAAGTAATTGGGAATTACACAATGATCAGAAGGAGAGAGAGAGAGAGAGAGGATGAACAAGCAGGAACCTGTCTTTTATTTTATCACTCTCAGTTGTATGCGTGTGTGAGAGAGCCATTATTTGTCTATATTTATGTCCACTTCAGCACACAACAGTGATTAAGCTGTCAACGAGAAAAATAAGTCCCGGAAGTAATAACAATCATTCGAAAAGTATGATCATATTTATTTATTATTTTTTTAACTGTCTAAATGTTTGAGCTTGAGCTGTCAAGAGGAGAGAGGAAAAATTTCCAAATTTCTGGATTACTTGCTATCCATATTTTTCCAGTTTTGTAGTGTTTAATTTTGTGTCTCATTGCTACTACTGTAACAAGGTAAGTTATGATACACTTCGTGTGTCTACGTGTGTGATGATTTATTTTGTACAAAGTCATGTTCTTATCAAAATTTGTGTGTGTGTTGTTGTGACTAGGGATGTGATTCACATTATGTGAAGCCGATGAGCAGTCCAAGTTTACTCTCCTCAATTATATTATTCTCCTATGTAAAGTGACATTACTTACGTAATGTATTGTATAATATGAGAAAACATGCACTTACCTTCTTCCATTTCTAAGGTTAAGGTTCTACAGCACTTCTACATTATTAATAATATGTTCAGGCTTGTTGATTTATAATCTTTTTCCCCCTCTCTTGTGTTTACAAAAGTACTCTACATACATAGTAATACACACACTGTTACACTGTACATAATGTACAATAAGTAAACATAAAAATGTGCGGCTTGGGGTCGTCATAATATTTTAAAGCTAACCGTGTACATCTTATCATTTAGTATTATGTAACAGGGAAAGACGAGACACAAGACTGAATCCAAGTTTAAAAGCAGTTCTTACTACTTCAACAACGTGCATGCACAATCTGAGTTAATTTCAGTAAAATGATGTTTAATTAGATACCGTGAATTGCGTAAATAAAATAACTTTATTCCGAGGGACATAATTGACTCTTGATTGAACGTTGAGCTTATTTCGTCTCTTAAGAATGCAGCCGGAATGAACGGAAAGCTCCGAATAGAGGTATTTTATTCATGAAATCCCATTTCTCCATTCCTTTAAGTAGTCATCATGAATAGATAGTGGATTAGGAAACTTGTTGATACGACGGTAAGTCGAAAAAGTGTGTGTGGTGTGGTGGTGTTTCAAATTAAAATTATTGTTTCATGTACTATCCAACGGAAGCGAACATAACAAGAGGGGAGGTCTCCATTTGTTTACTTAATCCTGATTAAAGAGGACAAGGAAGGAGAATTTTGGGAGTCAACATGAACCTCAAGTCCTGATTAGTCCAATGGAGCCAAAGATACAAATTTATTTGTTCACTCCACACATACAGAATATACAGAGAAGGAGAGAGAGAGAGATACGTCTCATCAAACTTTTTTTTTCTGTCTCTCTAGACAAATTTTGAAATCTAATGTAAACATTTTCCTTTCCACACACAATACATATCTATTTGGTTCCAAACTACACAAAAACTTTTTGTTCGTCTCCACTTATCTCTCTTCATACACTTACAGTGTATTGAGGGGAGGGGAAAAAATATTGCCAAGATTTGACTCCCTCTCTTTATCACTTCTTTTATTGATCTTGACAGTCACACACCTCCTTTCGTCAAATTTCCCTTCCCTTGTAAACTCTGGATAATGACACACATATTTTTTTGGAAGGATGAATGGAAAATGACACTCACAGCAGCCCATTTACAAAATTCAAGTCCTTCTTCCTCCTCCTTTGATACTCAAAAAATATTCTCAGTATTATTTCCCCAACTTTTTATTTATACATTTTCCTGTGACACCTTCCAATGAAATGAGTCAAATCTTCATGTGAATTATGAGCCATATTTGCAGTAGCATCTAGTTTTAGTTCACACACTCTAGATTTCATGGACACTAAACTCCTCAGAACCTCAAGAGTTTCTTTATTGATTTGGCTGCGTTTGGGAGGGGGAGAGGCAAGAAAAAACAAACAAATTTGGAAATTCACAATCAATTTCCAGAGAATTTTTATTCCTAAAATAAGCACAGACATTTGTTTTCACACAATTTGAAGCATTTTTCAGTTGTATGTTCATAAAAAGAATGTCAGTTGTTCAGAGAGAAAACTGATGCCGAGAGTCTCTTACGTTTGACTGACTGCATCGCTGACGCTGATTCAGCGTCCGAGGTGGCAGGCACTCCAACGCAACCAGTCCAATTCCTCGTCTGCTAAAAAACTGCATTTCATACTTGTTGACATTTACAATTTATTTGGATACATTAATTATTGATAGCTAATTTTATTCACGGCTCCCCACACACACACTCGCACTTTACAATGTTTTGTACAATGTCAAAAGAGATGAGCAAAGACTAAGGGAGGTTTCTCAAAGTCATTTGATTATAATCATGAAAAAAATGATTGTGCAACAGTTTACATTGGACATATGGATGATGTACACTTTTCATTAATCATTTATTTTCCCTTAATTTCATTTAGTATGTACATAATTTTATTATGGAAAATTCCTCTTTAACGATTTCAACTCTAAATTTTTAGAAGGAAAGGTCAAAGCACAGTAGTTGAAAGATCTTAGCTCTATTCCATACATAATATAAACATACAGAAAAAACAGAGAGAGAGATTCCTTGAGATCATTTAGTGATCCCTACTCTGACCCTCCTTTCTCAAAATACAAAACAAAAACACAAGGAGGTATTTTCAGACAGCGAGTGTGTGTGTGTGTGTGTGTGTGTGGGGTCAAATGACCTCTCTTTGAATAAAAATCCCACCTTTATATTCATTTGCATTTAAAATGGACACAACACACGAACGATTGTAATGTACAAAGCCGCTCGTCTTCCACACACACACATCTTCCTAACTGTGGTCTATAAATTGAGCAGACAGACACACAAAAGCTCAACGACACGATCTGTTGACATTAATTTGGATTCAAAGAATTAAACAAAATCAATTTATGTGTCTCGAGACGTGTGTGTCTGTGAGGAGAGAGAGAGAGAGAAAGAGGAGCCTCAAATGATAAAATCTCTCTGCTGAACCTCATGGTTTTTTTTCAAGAGCTGTGACCCTAACGTCTCCTCTCTCCTAAAAAAGGAGGAGGATGAGGAGGCACAGTCAGAGGTAAAGCAGCTCAGGAAAACAATGTAAATAATTAAAAATCATTACATTCGTCTGTGTCTCTCCTACTTCTGTCTGTCTTGTCTGGTGAAGTCTGGGATAAAATCCTGTTCATTCCGATTTTGCAATAATCCTCTCTCGCTAGTCAACCTTTTGAGATTTACTTTAGTTATCCATGTACACTCTATATTAAGAAATTTTCTTTGATAGCAAACAAGGAGGACGAGTCGGAATGTGGGATACATCCAAATGTATGTACACATTGTATTTACACATGTGTGTTTTGTTTGTATGCACACACTGGCACTGGATTGTTGACAATAATAATTTAAACGGCTGGAGACTGGTAGAACCTGATTTCAATTTGAGGGAAAGAAACGAGAACATCAAAGGATTCAACCTTGAAGGATTATTTTCCATTTTTTTGTGTTTCTCCTCCTCCTCTTTAAACATGTTATTATACAATAAGGCAGAGTCCACCGAATGAAAAAGAGTGGACTCTAGAGAGAATCCCAGTTTTAACAAATATAATACTAACCAGAGTGGAAGAGAGTGGTTCAATTTTGACTGTAATTAAAATACTTGTCAATGACTGTACATACATTAGCTATGTCCTGTCAACAACATTTACTAGTCTTTGATCCCTCTAATTTTTTTATTTTGAATTTCCAGAGTCTCAACAGCGACACTTTTGAAAGTTTCCTCATTGCAAATGTTACGAATGCATGACACACACATATTTCTATTCCTATATTGACAGTCACAATTGTGAATTGGAGAGTTTGACAAAATTAATAGGACTTTATTTTTATGTAACGAATCATAAGTCCAGGAATTAGATATTGAACAATGGGACGGAATGAATAGTAAAAAAATATAAACAATAAAATGTATGCACTTCCACACACACACAAACACACTTGAGCACTTGAGTCAGCCATCGCCATCATGGAGTTCATTTTGTGACAGAGAGATTTGCATAAAATCCAAACTCATTTTATCTTGTTTACTCACTCCATCGGTCCATTATTACCAGTTACATGACATGATACGGCTAGACAATACAGAGGAGGACACACACACACCCCCTAAATCTGTTTAGGAAAATTACAAGTGCCATCAATGTTTGTTGTTTGAGGGCTGAAGCTCATAAAAATATTACAAAAAAATATTGTCAATTTTTATGAGTGCTCATTCCCGATTATGATGAGCACTTACTGAAGGTACGCAGTCACTCACAATCGAATGTTAAAAAAGTTATCATTGCATCATGGGGAATGGAAGAATACCCCTCATCATACAACCACAGCGGCTTCTGTCAAAAAAATTTAGAATGAAATTAGCAACATTAGTGCAAATTCTACAGTATACAGTATATGCAGTAGAACCACAGGCACCAGGGAAATTACACATTAACAAAGAATTATAAATATTCACATTTTCTCCTCTATTATTATTCACAGAGTGTGACTATTATCATTTGAAGGGAGGATACACAAGTCTTAACAGTCACATGTACAACACATATAAACGTATAAAATTACGTGTGTTATGTTTCTCACCTCCATCAACTCAACATCACCATCAACACCTTTGTCTTTGACCATCATAAGTCAACACACGAGCAAAGTGTATTTCGCTGTACACACAACATTTACAAGACAAGACAAAAGTATACGCACAAATTACAAAGTCTAAAATGACATTCCATGTGTGTTTGTTGAATATTGAATTTTTAAAAAATAATAATTGTAGTAACTCAAAATAGTTGATAAGGGAAAATAACACGCGTTTTTCTAGCCTACACATGTAGAATGTATTATTAAATTTCATGTAATGTAATGCAGGCTATGGAACAGAGGAAGAGTGACTTTGTTTCGTCCCCGCGTATGTTACTCTCTTTTGCAAAAATCGTTATTACGTCTTAGACTTTTGTTGGTCCATTGTTTGTGGTGTGTGTCTCACACAGGTAAAAACTCAAGAAGCCAGTCTATGCAACATTTACTTCATTATGATATCTACGTGGAGATATTTCTACATCAACTTTTTCCCTCTCCCTCCCTTGATTTTGCCACTATTGTTATTACAATCTATCACAAAGTGGAAGGGGAAAAAAGGATAACAACAACAACATCATCAACCACACTATATCCTTTTCTTCCACGTTATTATTTTACAATATTGACTACTGGTGGACAGCATGCTAAATTGAAGGGAGATAATCTTTCTTACTTACTTAATGTCATTCAAAACCATCGTCCTTTGTGGTCTACATAAATAATACATTTTTTATTATTTTTAAAAAAAGAAAAACTCAATTTGTTGTTTATGCGATATGTAACACAATTTTTCTACTGTGTGTGGAAATCCTTTCTGGTACTTTCTGTTGACTTGGATGACTTTTAATTGACCATGTCTCCTGTTTTGCTCCTTTTTTTACTACAAAAATCTTAGTTGACTTTCTTCTAGTGTATTGTTTATGTATGAACAGAAGTACTCAATACTACATTACAATTTGTAACTGGATGTGATGTTCAAGGGATTGATGTTGTTGTTTTTTGTTAATTTTTGGGAAATTTTGACAAATTAATTCACACACTCGTCATCCTGTGATGATGAGTGGAAAACTGCAAAATATACAAGTGTACAGTTCAATTATGAATTTTCTTCAAGGTGACGAATGGCAAAAGTTGAGTAGTGGTATCCAAGTGTGTGCGTGTGTTTAACAAACAGCTGAGAATTATTGGATATTGACTTGTGTGACTCTCATATTGTGTGTGTGTGAGAGAGAGAGAGAGAGAGAGAATGGAGCTGTTTATCAGTGGAATATGACACTCTGTGACTTTGTGTGTGTGAAGCTCTATAAAATATTATAATAATTGAAAGGAATAGACTTGTCGCATTGTCTTTCCAATACAATACACTCTCGATGTATTTAGTTGAGGTTAGTTACTACTTCTATCCAAATGGTTGTCCTGCATGTGCGAATTTTGTACACTACTGTGTGTGTGTGTGTACTTTAACTTTTCCTCGTCCACATTAATTCTCCTCCTCTTATTTTACATGGACATACATGTACACGAGTGGACAATTAAACTTTTGTATAATTTTTCAGAGTGAGCAAGGTAAAACGAAAAATTCAAATGATAGAATATGTATATTAAACGAGTGTACACTGTCAAAAAGGGAAAAATGCCGTAATTGCCTTTAATAAAGCTCCAGAAGTTTGTAATTTTTTTATCGGGAACTCTTTTTGTTCTTCTAGTCTTAGAACTAAGATGCTATCCTTCAACATGAAAGTGTTAGATAAATTCTTTATTTCTTTTAGACTGGGGTTGTATTAGTGACAGTACGGTATTATAAAACATTTGTTCTTTGATGTGTGGAGATGGGATGAGAACCGGCTTTGAAAAATGTGTTTTCCTTATATTACATTATAATTCGACCATATGATTATCCAAAGAGACATAATCACTCCCTTTTATACAATACGATTGATTTTACACACACACACACACACACGCAGTACACAGTAGCTTAATGCTACTTATACAGAATTGCAACTTGTGTGTATTTTTCAAGCTGTCAATCTTTCTCTCATAAGACATCATCATACTGTTCGATCGTCAAGAGAGAGAGAGAGAGGGAATCAAGGTCTTGACAGAATTAGTGACATTCAACTTCTTCTTCAAAAGACTGTAAAGTTAAATGGGGTGAAGAGCTCTATGTATTTCAATAAAACTTCAACTCCAACTCTCTAGTACAGTAACACAGTACCTAAGGGTTTTCTGACTGAGTCGGTTCAATAATTACTGTTTATCCAACGACTTTTGGCAAATATAACTTTAATGTGTTATTCGGATAGGAGTGAGTCTTACATGTGAGCGTGTGGATCTGTATAGAGAATATTTCTGTAACAATAATTTTTTGAAAGGATAATATTGAGGAATTGGGTACTATATAGACTCTCATAATATATTGATGATGAGCTGAGAGACCTGCCGCTGCCGCTACACGGTTTTATTTTTTTTCACGATTTCACGAATCGTTAAAGCCTCACAAAATAAACATTTTTATGGATCTTTGGGTCACTCAACGTCTAACCTTCTCTCTCTCTCTTTCTCTCTGTGCTCGTTTTTCTTCAAAGACTCTTCTTCCCCTTGTATTAAATGTGTGTGTTGTTTTTTATTACAAGCAATTTTACACTAATAAAAAATTGTGTTATTCAACAGTAGTGCAGGAATAGGACGTGTAAGAAGTTGACTCTATTTTCCTTCTCACAGGGAACAAACCATATTGCCATATTGGGCTTTAATTATTATTTCATTTGTACATGTTTTTGCAGTAGAACAGCTGTTCTACTGTGTAGTCTAAATTCAAAAACGGGGGAGTTGATTCTGTGTCATGTCATCCATTTGTCATGTCATTTGGGAGAAAACTACATTTTTTAACCCAAAATATTGTACACTACACAGTACACACACAATTGTACATACTATGTATTATTTGACTTTTCACAACGTGATACTTGGAATAACAATGGAAGGGAGGGAAATGGAGTCAGAAGGAGCTGCTGCCAATTTACCCCTTTGTACACACTAGCATCATTATGAAGGGAGGAGGGAGGCATTATTTTTTAAAGAAAAAAATTGTGTGCGCTTGAATAATAATAAAAAGTCACATGGATCAAGTTATTGACCAGAGCTGGTTTTTCACAATCAATAGATTGGACTGATCAATCTTTAACCCACACTACAATACTACATGCACTACTCCACTCGCAGACAAGATCAAATGAAGGATCAAGAACATATTTCCTTTGTTCCCAACAAGACTACTGTATGTATGCGTGTGTGTGTGGTGGACTTACATGTTCAATATAATAGGGACAAAGTGTCATAGCCAAGCGAGCACGTGGAGTTGGAGGAATAATAAATAAAGTAAATATTCTAATTGGAAATGAAAACACTTGACTTGAGAGAGAGAGTCTGTACACTTGGACTCATCCTTTATATACATAAACACACTACACTAAAGCAAAATCGAAAGATGTTTCATTTATTCATCGTATAATTTCCCAATTTTCTTGTGTATGTGTTTGTGTCTTACTATTATTACTACCGAGTTGTAAAATTTGTTAGGACACTGTCCATCATTTCCTTTGTTTTGAATTTATTGTAATATTTTACACAAAAGTGTGTGTATCCTCCCTCTTCTCTCCCCAAATATGTCAGTCTCACTCTCCTCATAAAAAAATTATATACGAGTTGCAACTTACGACTCACATGAGGAGTATGCTTAACATGAAAAGCAATTACTGTGAGAGAAAATACTAAACTAAATCATTGTAAATAATAATGAAATGCACACACACAATGACAAAATATATGAATAATCAAGGGGAAGGGGACATGGAGGAGAGAAAGATGAAAATATTGTTGTACACGTACAAGGGACATTTTAGAGTGTGTGATCACTTTAAGATTGGGGGAGTTGTGTCAGATTTGACTCAAGTTGAGTACATGAATCATGATTATGACTTTTATGATCCTTTTTTCTTTTATTCTAAATTTCTGCTTGCGAATCAATAAATTGTTGGGATGTACGAGCAGTGTACTCACAATAGGGCATGAGGGAAAGGAAGGTAAGTGAGTAGAGTACAGTATCAAAGTAGTCGTCATCAGAAGGATGACACTTGAGAAGTAAACTTTGACAAATTGAAACATGATGCATTTTGGAATGATGGTGAAATGTCAATGTGTGTCGTGTGTATGCGTGTTTTGTAGTTTGTCCCTCCTATGTACAAAATAATGTCCTCTATCTCTGGATTTATTTTTTTCTTTGACGTTGATGATGGTAGTTAAATCAAGTAAGGAAATTCACTCTTGTCTCTTGTTGTACTACAGGGAGAGAGACAAGGAAAAAGTTTTCTTTTCAACTCTGTTGGATACAGTGTACTGTTACAGTGTGTGTGTGTAGTTATCGTAAAGTTGGTTGGTGGGACCACATTTTAAATATTATATGGGGTTTGGACTTATTTTATATGGAAGGACCTCGTGCCACCCTGTAAAGATAATGTCGACAATTTTTGCTTCATCATCATAATCACAGAAGAGGAGGAGGAGAGTTGAACTGATTTCTCTTCTGGGTCAAATGTCAGCCTCTCAGTTCAAATTGATTTCATGTGGATGGCTCAACATAATATTATCTGATTACTGTGTGTGTTTGTGCTTGTTTTACACGGACACTGTTCCAACTGACGGGGAGAGACAAGTCTCTTCTCATTGTAATTTAATATTTGTTGATATTGACTTGTATCCTCATCAAAGATGAATATTAAAAAAAATTTTGAAAAAATTTTTTTTGGGCATATTTTATGTAGGATCCTTTAAAAGGAAACCACACACACACATACACTCTAGACTCCGTAGCCGACGAAATTTTTTCAGTCGGCGGCTCAAAATGGCGGAAATTTACATTGCCAGAATTTGTCGGCAGCGGCTGATGGTCGGCTAAGCCTATAGTTTAACATTAGTCAAAATATTCGGCGGCTTGACAAGCCCAAAATTTGGGGCGGCGGCGCCTCGGCTACGGAGTGTAATACACTCTCTCTCTTCCGCTTATCTTAAAGCAAGTTTCAATCATGAGAGAGAGAGAGAGAGAGGGAGGAAAACTTGATCATCATTATGAAGAAAGATGTACACAGCCATCCTGAACATTCTGTATAAAAAATGTAATTGAAATAAAAAAGATTTCCTACAACACAAATACATATTAACACAATTTTCCTATCAGCTGTCTTTCTATTTTTGAAAAACTACCAATTGTTCGAGTCAAAGGACAAATTCCTCAAAAAAGGGAGAAAAAAAAATGACGACAGTCTATACATGACCTCTTGATTTTTTTTCCATCCGTCCTGATTACACAGCAAACTGCACACACACACACATGTATGTACAAAAACACGGACACAGACACACGTACAGTTCCTCAACAACAATTTTTTTGCTCAATCTTCATGTTTCCTTTATTTTGATACATCAATTTGTTGTCATTTTGTACAGTACAGTAAATGTACTCACATTGTGTGTGTCTATTTACACAGTGTACAATGTAAGGAGGGAGAGAGAGAGAAAGAAAAAAAGGATAATAAAACATTGCAGGACTACAATTAATAATTACACAACCATTAAGACTGTGACTAATCGCTAATTTCCACCGTGTACACTACAATTGGCCAAAAACACAGTTTCATTTGCCCATACATGCATTATTACTTTATTTGAGTTGAAACTTGGTTCTTGAAATGGAGAAAGAGAGAGACACAGAGAGAGAAGTTGACTGTTGTTTGTTGTTGCAACTGACCGACTCCCTTATTTTCTTTTAGTTCTCTCTGATTTATTCAATATTTGTGCCTGTGCCTGTGTGCTGGTATATTTTTTTGTGTAGTTAAGGGAAGACTTGAGTTGAGACGTTAATGCAAATGGATGAGCATACACACTATACACACACACACAAAGGTACACTTACAATGGGTAGATATGAGGAGAGGCTATTTTTTATTGCATGCAAGTGCATAGGGCATAAAAAAATTACATGCCCACGGTGAACAATACTTTTCTGTTCAATACAATGGACAATATACATGTTACATTCTCTGACTAGTGTGTGTGTGTGTGTCGGACTGAGTGTGTCTCATCATGGATGGTGGATGACTTGAGTCAAGCCTGAGGAACGAGAACATTCTCAGAGAGTAGTCAGGAGGTACACACTATAAAGTGTATTGTATTGTATGTAGGGGAGGGTGGAAGAGATTACACACAGGAATTATTATTGATAGATGACTGCAACATAAACTGCCTCACCAGACTTAACTTTTTCCTCCTCCCTCCCTGCACATAATGTACAGCGTAAGTCAAAAAAAATTTAAGGGACTTGATTGTTTACATGAAATCAAAGGACAGCTAGGACGTGTATACATGTTAAGTGTGTTGGACCGGCGCCGAGCCATCATCCCACAAAGTGCATTCAGAGTTTAAATTATCTTGTGTGTGCTTGGCTGTCCCTCTCTCTCCAACTGTGTGTGTAATGTGTATGCAGTTTAATGATGAATCAATGACAAACTGGCTTTTAAGTAGGCATATACCCACTACACACACACACTCATCCCTCCACACACACAATCTATGTGTGTACTAAAATACATTTAGTGTGCAACTAGGGAAATAGCAATTGCACTATCCACTACTACTCTCTGTACTTCAACCATTGACAATCGCAACAATGAACTGATGAATCCACACACACACACGCTGAATGTAACACATGTGAAAAGCTATTATAGTATATATGTTACAGGCAGTATCCTTACCACCGGCAGTTTATAAACTGCCTAGGCAGTATCCAAACTGCCTAGGCAGGATGTATACTGCCTAGTCAGTTTGTA
>WJFB01003697.1:0-12282 GCA_009870185.1 Pygmarrhopalites habei | reverse complement strand
AAGATTTCGAAGGAGATGGACAAGATTTTGAAGGAGGTGGACAAGAGGTGACAAAGGAACATGTCAAGAAGGCACATTCTATTAAAGTACCCCGACTTTACAAGGTCGCTAGCAAGTGTTTGCAGAGCGTCGAAGATCACAAAGAAGGTTTGAAGACGGCAATTTTTCAAAGCAAACATCCCGTAAGGAAACAAAATAATTTTTATTGGTAAATATTCTTGTAGATTTCATAACGTTAAATTATTTGAAATTATTTTCAGAACAAGAAGGCTGTGACTGCTTTGGTGTCAACTGCACTACAAAATTTGGAAGACTTGAATTACCTTATCAAAAAGTCAAAATTAATTGAAAATGAACCAATGTTGGAAAAACAACAGCCCTTGGTTAAAATATTGATTGCAGAAATTTTGTGGGGAAAGAAACGACTAGGAGGAGACGCTAAGCCTATTTTGACAATTTTAAAATATCGAGAAAAATTTGAGTCTATATACAACAAGTTGACTAGAAAACCTTCACGAAAAGACAATGACAACACACAACAACAGGTAAATAATGAAATGATGCAAAATATTTACATATATTCTGTATACAATATCAGGACTGTATTATATCAGTTTTATTTTTATGTTTAAAATATACAGCAAATTTTGAAGCCTCGGTATGTTCGGGTCAATACTTTGAAGATGAGCTTCGACGAGGTTGTTGATTATCTAATTCAAGAAGGCTGGATTAAAAAGGATCCAACTGAGCGAGATGATCTGACACTGGATGACTTTGCAATCGACGATTTTGTAGAAAATCTTTTGCTATTTGCACCTAAACAGACATTCCATAAGCACCCGCTTTATCTTGACGGAACGTTCATTCTACAAGACAAAGTATTTTTAAATGTTTAATTTTTTGAGACAACTTTGTATTACATTGAATCAAGATCAGACTTGCTGAAAAATCTGGGAAACCCCCCAGGAGTACATTAGCCCTTAGCAGGGGGTGGTGCCTTTCACCGTGAAGGGAGACTAGGGGGTTTCCCTGATTTTGCAGCAAGTCAGCTCGAATGTTTAGTGTGATTTGATGGGCAAACATTAATGTTTTCTATTTAAGGCTAGCTGTCTAGCAGCGATTGCATTGAAACCGAGGATAGGAAGATGTGTAATTGACGCTTGTGCAGCACCCGGAATGAAAACTACTTTACTGGCCAGTATGGTTGGAAGTGGGAGCAAATTAATAGCAGTGGAAAAGAGTGAAAAAAGGTGCAAGACTTTAAGGCAAATGCTAGAACAACACAATTGTGATTTTGTTCAAGTTTTGAATCAAGACTTTACTGAAATCAATCCATCTGAACACGAAGATGTTGAATACATTTTAGTTGATCCATCTTGCTCTGGCTCAGGTAAGTTTAAAGTCTACATTTACAATAATATTGATATCCTTTTGTATGTACTACAAAAATTCATTGTAATTTATCATTCACAGGAATGTACGGAAGAGTTGAGATATCAACATCAGAGGATAGTGCAGACCGTTTGTACAAGTTGTCCTACTATCAGCAAAAGACACTATGTCATGCAATGAAATTTCCAAATGTCAAACGAATAGTTTATTCAACGTGTTCCTTAAATTCTGAAGAAAATGAAGATGTAGTCGAAGGGTCTTTAAATTTTGCAGACAATCATACTAGATTTCGTTTGAAAAAGGCCCTACCCAACTGGAAACATCGACTGACAAATCCCAAATACGAGTGGGCTGAATTGTGTGCAAAATTTGATTATGAAACTGACAAAA
The DNA here is from genome assembly GCA_009870185.1 of Pygmarrhopalites habei. Classification (NCBI taxonomy): domain Eukaryota; kingdom Metazoa; phylum Arthropoda; class Collembola; order Symphypleona; family Arrhopalitidae; genus Pygmarrhopalites; species Pygmarrhopalites habei. The sequence continues at coordinate 10,500 of WJFB01003697.1, read as the reverse complement.
CTGATGGTTTTTTTATTGCGACTTTGGAAAGAAAAAAGTCTAGAATGCGTTAGACCTTAATCAATTAGTATGTATTATTAATATTGAGACAGATTTTGTGAAACATACAATTTTTTAAGAATTTATTCCCCAATGTGAATTTGCTACTTTACATTGACATTATTTGTGTATCAAAATGATTTTCTTGTAAACAAATTATATAATATCCGAATGATAAAGTGTACACCGGGTTCCTAAACCTTATACTTGTTTAAGTTTATTATGTATTATAAACTATAAACCTCGACTCGATTGATTTTCATTACTTTTCTTGAAAATGTAACATTTCCTTTGTCACAGTGCTTAAATTGACTTGAAACTGACCTTGCAGTTTCCAATAACGAACACAGAAAATTCATGGTTTAACATACACCATCACAAATGCCAGTGCATTATTGACATAGAACAGTAAAATTGACTAAAATATCTTTCGTGCATTAAATATTCTGAAGCCTTCGACATTATGTAAACTGTCAGCTTGGAGTGCATACATGATAACTTTAACATTTATCAGCAACAATAAACTATAGGCACTACCATATATTTTAACAAAATTTGTACATGGGACGAGGAAAAAACTTAAAATAAAACTGAATATTGTTCTCATGTCCATATTGCTACTCACCCTGTCATACACAATGAATTAAATTGTCAGAACGGTTACAAGGGAAAACCCTCACATTCAAATGATATAAACGTTTTCCATCTAAAACTTGCACCAGTATTAATTAGATATAACAAAGAGATATTTGAACAAGATAAAAATTGAGCACCCGTATGTATCGCTAGTCATCCTATAGTTAAAGTTAATATAAAAGTCCCTTTGTACGATTCCATTTAAAACAGTCTGTTTTTGACCAGTGAGGATCCTTTTATAGACTCTTAAAAAATTTGACCCTTCACGCTTGTAGATATTAAAATTGAAGCTTGTATCTAGTATGTACTTTATACCTGAAATGCATCACATTCAAGTAACATTCAAGATATATAACGTGGTTTCTTGTTTGTATCCGTACTATTCCGTACGAAACATTAGAACAAAATAAACACACATACTAGATGAACTATATAGACCAGTCTAAAAATGTTCTAATCGGAACCTTTGGTAACTATGTTGACAACTATGGTACGCTATATACGGAAAACTAGACAAAAATTTATTCAACCCCTACTAAATAAGGCTTACCCCATAATTTACAAACATTTAGTTTAAGATCATGCAATTTTCCAACAACAACAACAACAAAATCCCTGTTACACAAGAATTTTACAAAGACGAGGACAGCACTGTCTTGCTTGCTTTCACTGTCATAATTCTGAATTTTAAAACGTCGTCTCTTAATCCTCAGTGGATGTTCCTGTGGGTTTTTTGTTGTTGCCGTCCAAGTAAACTTCATCAGCAGCACTGAATAATCAACAGAAAGATTATACAGTAAGCAATTTTTTCTCTTTATTATAAATGTATCACTGAAAAAACTACTACTTACGTTCCAAACTTTTCGCCGTCTTCCAATGTTTCCGGAAGTCGTCTTCCAAGAGTTTCCGGGATGAAAAGAGCCAATAGACCTCCAATCACAGAAGCCCCTCCGAATATCAATAAGGGCAAAGGTCTCCAAATATCGCCCTGTTTTAAGAATAATCAATTAATCATACATGTACATGAAAATGTCAACAAATTATTCTTTTGACATAAAATCCATACCAAATCCACAAGGTAGGCAGCCAATATTCCTCCGACTCTAGCAAACATTGAACTCGCTCCCATTCCTGTGGATACGAGTGCATATTCGTTTAAGTTACACTGAATGAAGTGTTCATAAATTGAGGGATCCAAGACTTGGAGTCCAAGTGTAATGGATTCATTACCTGCATTCCTGATGACCGTAGGGAAATTCTCAGCAGACAAAATGTAAATGACCCCATATGAAGCTGTGATGCACAACTTGCCAATCATTGAGCATGTGATCAGTAACCAGTCTAGATCTAAAAATGCACATTCATTAAAATACATATCGACAAGATTAAGACATGACACGAATGACTAACGATACAGAATATTAAAAAAATGTTGTACCTTCAGGAATTGCCCCACAAACTGCCATGAAAATTCCACCCACCAACATACATCCACAAAGCACATATTTTCTGCCAAGACGATTAAGAGAAAGAAGTAAGAATGTGTATGCAGGCACTTCTACAGCTCCAGAGATGAGGAAATTTATGTAGTCATTACTTTTTTTACCTAGGCCTTTTTTAAAAATACAAATTTGAAATTTGTAAAATTTGTTCACACATGACTAAGATTAAGAATTTTAATTAAAAGGAAAATCTTACTTGATGTATTTAGAGATAGTCCATAGTAAACTCCACTGTTGACAAACCAATTGAGGAATATATTTCCAGCCCTCAACGTTAGCTTTGGATAATGTACAATTTGAAGCAATCCGACTCCAGACGGTTTTGATTCCTCAGCAACAAGGCCTTCATAAACTTCCTGTATTCATAAATCATAGGTATAACTGAATGAAATTAAGAGACTCGTAAATACTAAACATTTTCTGAAAATTGTATAGGAAGAAACCTCTGGCAGTGAAACTTTATTCTCTTTGGCCACTTTACGAAGGATAGCATTTGCTTCTTCCTTTCGTCCTTTCGTCAAAAGCCACCGCATAGATTCTGGGAGAAACCACCAGTACGAAAGAAATATGACACCAGGCACAGAGAGAGCAATTTGTAGAATTTTCCAGTCTCGTATTAAGTAAGCCATTGTTCCAGTCACCAAATATCCTGCAGTGAAGAAATATTGACATACGACCCCGGCCACTACACGCTTGGAAGGACCAACCATCTCCATTGCTTTGAGGAAAAAAATGTATACAGAAAATGAATATATGAACACAAATTCATTGTAGAGTTGTATAAGTAATGAACTGAATTTGTAAATTACCAATCACAAAACCGACAAGAAAAATCCCAGAAGTTGTAGCACCGACGAGTAGACGAGCAGCAACAAAAGTTGTATAGTTTGGGGCAATTCCTGCTAAAATTCCAAAGACAACCTGGAGGACCAGGGACAAGAAGAAGATGGGACGACGGCCAAACCAATCCGATAAAACTCCAAACACAATAGATCCGAGTAAAACTCCAACCATGAATAGAGCTTGTGCTGATTATTGTATTTTTTGATAAAAGAAAGAAACGACTTTTTTTATAAAACATGGAAGCTTTTTATGGATAATCCCTTTCAATTATAAAGTAAAGACTACACATTACCTGTAGCGTGTAATGCTTTCCGATCACAAACCAAATCATACTGCGAATAGAAATTAAATTCATATATAGAACATAATCCCAATGTAACATCCAAAAGTAGAGTCTCATAATTTTTTTTTCAGAGTGTCACCTCCATGAAAGCACTGGACTGATATTTTGTATGATTGTACAAATAGTTTCCCCCACAATCGACAGTACTGGTAGCTGGGATCCCTGCGTCAAAGTATGACTGATCACTAAAGTTGGCATTTAATCGTCGACAGGTATCATCCCCTGATGGAAAAGTCATATTATGAGAGTATCCATGTGGTAACACATCAATGTCATCGTCCCCGTCAATTGGCAATTTACACCTAAAAAAGACAATCATTAAGATTACTTTTATAAAATGATAGAGCATGAATTGGTATACAATTTTTTCTGAAAAATTACCGAAATTCCACTTTAGCACCCAAGAAGACCCAGGCGAGCTTTTTATGTGGGCAATACAAGAATTACTACCATTCTTTTGTTATGATTGATGATACATACTTACTTATTTTAAATAAGTAAGTAATATTATAAATAATATGATTTACCTTATGCATTGCACAACAAATTGTTGGGAAGCAAATGAGTGAGTAGATTCGTCTTTGGTAGGGTCCAAATTCACCAATGAGTGGAAGTACAGTATCGAACAACATTTTGGCTGGTGGTGGCTCCTTTGGTTTTTCACTAGCTGACTGCTGCTGATCCGTGTTGTCATCCATGGTGATTTAAATGAAAAAATGATCAAGAAAAAAAATTATTTCACGCAAAAACACTGAGAAGACACAAAAGAAGATGAAGACAAAGTGTCCGGAAGTAATTTGCCAAATTGGAGCGTTTTGCTGTTCAGGACTGAGTCAACAGTAGCACAAAAGACAGAGGGTGAAAGACTTTCACTGAAAGTGTATTATAACACCCATGCAAAATAAAACAGACGGAGACACATAAAAAAATCAATGTCCCTCCAAAAGTGCAAGATAGGATTAAAAAAATTTTCAACACTATTCAGTATTCGCTAATACTAAATAGCACATGATCACAAAATTAAAAAGTTAATTCATCCTGATATGGTATACCGTATAACTAATGGTATGTGTGTATTAGGTCATGTTGATAAAACCAACGACTTTCAACTATTTGTGAGTTCAAATAAAATTGTGCACAATGAAGGATGACACTATTCACATATTTATAAACTTGTTTGACATACGACAGCGTTTCCTATTGTCTGTGTTCTCACTCGAAGAGCTTTTTCCTTTCCGCAGATTAAACTATTACTGATTAGTGATTCCAAGCACATATTTAACTTGCTTGGAACTCAAACTGACATACAATACAAATCAATCAAGTACAACATTTTTGGACTATATATTCGTATTGTGTAATACAGAGGGATAAGTCGAATGCGTGCCTTTTCTACATATTATGTCAAATGGCTGCTGTGTGACAAAAGATGAATGGAAATCCCTCATCAATCGATCGAAAAAAAATATGCACTCACTTGTATCAAAATAGTGCAATTGTTTATATTTTTGTTGATATATATTTTATTGGACACAATAGAATACTACTCCTCCTTTATGTCAACCAACCAGCTGATGAGGGATTTATCCTACACAGTAATTACACATCTGCACATTGAGCAATAACATTCAGAAAAGCAGAATTTGCAAATGACCATCAACAACCATCATTAGTAATTTCAAGAGTCCAAAGATAATCAGGATTATTGACATACATGCGTGAAATGATCGTGTTTCCATAAACATTTAGAATTCTTACGCCTCAGTTCAAAGGTGGATAACAACAAAGCTGTCGATTTTGATGTTTTTACTGGTTAAATGAATAAATCATTAGTTATACGTGATTAAAAATGGGATACGATAAGACAAGATAATGACATAATAAATTGCGTTTAAAACTGGGCAAGAACACACTAATCTACATACAAATACTACTAGTTTAATTGGTATAATAAAATTTCATGCAGTCTATTCTATAAAAATTTAATAGCAGCCCAAAGTCTTTAAATTGAGCTTTTGAATCTAAATTCTATTTACACATTGCACATGACATGTGTTTTCACAATAAATAAAATAAGTCAAGTTAAAGAGTAACCTTTAGATATATGTGGTAAAGATTTCTACGAGTATATCCTTAAATAATTGATGAAGATTTGTCGAGTTGAGAGAGAGAAGCAATTCATTAAAAATTTTGATTTTCAAAATATGAAGTTGTTGGAATTTAGTTGTTGTTGTCCATTTGCGGTGTGTGATTCCAACATTAAATACATGGTCCACGGGCCTGGTAGAGAGCAAGAGGAAGGCTAACAACTAGTAGATTTAGACGGGGTGATTAGAGATCATTGGGAGGCTACCACAATTAAGCTAACTGAGATTAACAAACTGCGATCACGTAATCCGACGTGGTTCAAAAAAACTTTCCGCCACTCCTTTCCTCCCTCCAAGTTCAAACTTGTCTTATTTTGAGAAAGCACATGGTTATGGTTCCCCTTTTTAGACATTTTTGACCTGCATCAAGTAAAATAGATTGTCATCATGCCTAGACTTCGAAAGATGAGAAGGAAACAAAAATTCCAGTATCACATCAACCGGAAAAAGTTGGGTGATAAGATGAAGCGACTACCACGAATTAACTGGTGAGTACTTTAATTTAAATTTATTAAATTTAAATTAAATTTTTTTCCCAAGAACCTTTGCTATAAAGCCTTTGTACATTTTGCTAAAAATATCTAATGATTCTGTACTTTGTAGTGATGCAATAAGAGATAACTGGGATATTAGAAAGTCAATGTCTCAAAATTTGACTTCAATGGGATTGGTTGCAGATCCAAATAGTAAAATAATTCCAAAGACTACAGTAAGTATCCATTCCTCTCCTATGCTGTATAACAAAATGATACTTGTTTTGTTGTTTGAACTCGCTACATTGTTGACCATTTTTAGGAAGATGAAGAGATAGTAACGGAGCCGGTAGTTGACGTTGCGCAAAAATTACAAGAAGAAGCCAAAATTGCTAAGGACAAGAAAAAAGCAATTGCTCATCTCCTTCCATCAGAAATGGTCAAGAAGCTAACTACACTTTTGGACAAACATGGAGAAGATTATGATGTAAAAGCAATAACTTTTTTGTAGTTTTCACTTATGCTTTCTCCGAACGTTCTCCTGTAATTTTGGTGATAATTAATTAGGATGTTTATTTGTTCTTAGGCTATGGCAAAGGACCCAACTAATTTTTATCAAGAGACTGCAGCTCAGTTCAGGTATCAGGTCAACAGGTTAAAAAAAGTCCCACAACAGTGGGTTCCTTACCTCAAAGCAAGAGGACTAGTAAAAACAGATCAACCAGAGAATGAAAATATGGATACATAAAAATGAATGAAATGTTACTCGTCTAGTTAAATGTCATTGTCCACAATCTTGTTTTCTTTTCTACAGAATAAAAGTCTGTAATGTTTATACAATTGATTGTATTACTCTAACTTTTGAAGGGTATGTTATTAAAGGCGCACAGTCTGAGCTTCAGAATGTGTGAGATGGGGAAACGAAGCGCATAGCTAAAGGCAGGTCTGACTTGAGCAGTCTCTTTCAATCCGTCATCTCGTGAGGAACTCTGTTGAAAATTAATTTCCAAAATTTAGTTTTTTGGAGAAAATATTCTGTCTCTCTGGTCACCCCTTGTGCCACTTTGTGTGTCAAGATGCATCTGACAGATATTGAATTATTTATTATTGAAGGATTCAGGTAGAAGGAATCCAACCCTCTCTGAGAGGTCTATTTTTCATAACACCTTTTTCCTTCTTTTTATTTCCTGAATTCATTAGACATTCCTCTATAAATTCCTCTTTTTCCCTACCTAAAATATTTCCCTTCAATTTTTTTCCTTCTTGTATCAAAAAGAAATATTTTTCTATATTTTTTCAAAAACATACTGAATCTTTGTTGTCAAAGACGCAAAACTCAATATGGCTCTATTATGTCATTAGCTTTCAATTAGCTGTTGCAATTTTCCTTTTCTTCTTCTTTTTTAATAATAAATTCTACTTCACCTAAATATTAATTAATCAAAATTTCAAACTACTTCAGTAGTATTCCTTGTATAATTAACGTTTCACACTAACTAACTATCCTGTCCATCGCACACACAAAAAAAATTCAAAATCACACTTGTCTTCGACTTGAAAGTTTACCAGAGCCAAAATTCTACAGTAATTATTGGTAAGTATTCAATTTTCATTAGAAATGAATTATGACTCATAATTGACAAATATGACTAATTGAATTCATTTTGTTTTTTCTCTGCGTGTGAATAGAAACAAAATCTGAAGGTAACGATAGCGTTTTTAGACTACTGAAGTATCCTCATCAAATCTACTCATTGTAAGAATTTTTGATAACAATATAATTCAGCTTTACTTAATACGTAGCTTTCTCTCTCTCTCTTTCTTCGTATGTACAATGTACGTAGCAACAATGCTCTCTTCTAAGTGCTACGCTATAAATTCATCGCATATATATTCTCTATAACTACTTACTTCTGTACTTGTGTTACTATTTGTGGATTTTTCTCAAAATGTCATTTATAGCTTCAAGAAATAAGGTAGTGACGTCCGTGTATACACTTTTATCTGTCCTGTACATTGCTATGTAAAATAGTGACATGTTTATTCTTGATTTCAAATTCCCTAAAGTTGATTTCAAGTAAGACTCTTACTGTAAGAGTTTTTCATGTCTGAAATACACTTTGACAGTCGACATTAAATATGTAAAGAGACAGAGAAAAGATAATTTGAACATCTATGATAGCGGCCTTCATACCGTTCAAATAGAAACTAGTTGCATGCAGTAGTTGTTTCTCTCTCTCTCATCCTATCATCAACATATTTGTAATACAGCCAATCTTGTTAACTACAACTGAAAGTAAGTACTACTTACTAAGTAGAGTCTGTGAGTGGGCTTTTCCCATTAACTTGATTTTTAAACTTGAGGTAATAAGAATAACCCCATGTTTGAGAAGAAGAACGAGGGTGAAAGAAAGAAAATTCTTTTGAGTAACCCTGAGTTTTGATTTAAGAAATTATAGACCCTACGGTTGATGACACCACTTCCTACGTCTGTAAGGTCAACCTGTGATGAGTCATTTGACCCCGAAATCTGGAGTAGTGTATTTTTGAGCATTTCAACATCTTATGCAACTTTCAAATTCTTTGCGAGAGGACCTTGTCAATCCATTCTCTTGACAGTAAAATCAGTTACGGCTGGTTTTCCACATTCAAGCTCAAGCAGGATATAATATATTTTCGTACAGTGACGTCTTGAACAGATTTTCAATCTGCTTTTTGCTGAACTGACAAGAAAATGGTGGTTACTTGATTTAGTCGTACAACAAAGTTTTGTACATTGAAAATGAAATGCTTATGTTTTTGAAAAAAGATCCATGACAAATGTAAACCAAAGGTTCACACTCGTGTAATGTTTCAGTATCGATATTATAGTATGCTTTGACGCAATTTGTTTATTGTAGTCTTATCTCTGAGTGGAGGTATGTTATAAAGTCTTAGGGGGGACGTCATCATCATTTCCGTGGAATATCCTTCGACAAAAACTAATTATACTTCATTAAACTTTAATTATTAAATGACTAAAGTGCACTTCCAGCTCACTGTGACGCAGTTCACGGAGTTTTTAGAGCTATTTAAGTTTTCTCGTCCATGATACACCCAATTGTGTAATATACTTTCTTTGCTTTAATTACATCAACAATATTCCCACATTAGCCCTACTACCATGTAAGTCATATTAATAGGTTTGTCACACGGAACAGAAGAGGTTTGAGATTAACTTGACAATCTTTAGGGATTAAGACCAAGTTAATAATAACATCCATATTCTCTTGTCTTTTGACTCTGTATTGAAACTAAAGGTGACCTTGTTAAACTTTTAACTTTTTTTATATCAATTTCTTCAACATTAAATTTTTTTGGAATTTCAAAATTGTCAACTTGGAATGTGTGCGTGTGTGTGTCAAAAGATTTTGATTTTTTTCGACCTGAAGTGAATTCCTTTTTAGAGCAAGTACAGGCGGGGGCAACTATAGGTAAATGGTTCAACTCCCTTGTGTGAATGCTTATATGAAGAGTTCGGAGGTTGATCAGTTAAAGTTAAAAGGTCAGCAAATGTCATGGAGGCTATCATTATATTATATTTTGTAATATATTGGTGACGACTTGAACGACGCTTTCTTCTTCTTTTGGTTCGTGTGCCGATTTTTTTCCCTCTACATGTTGTGTGTGTGTATTAGCGAAAAATCTGTACTCTTTACATCATCGCTCTTTTCAATTGCATTGCCTCAATTTCTAATCAGAGTCGAGGCTCAACTGATGTCTGTATAGAATTTTTTATACTTGAGACGGTCATATATAAATATAGTTATTACGCATTGAGGATAGAGTGGAACAGAACATTGCAAGTATTATTTGTACAATCAAGTTGAATCGAGTGAACACTACCAGAAACCTCTTCAGGATTTCCTTAACTCTAATACATTATGCTTCAAAGTCTAACATTCCTGTGAGTTTTTAATACAAGTGTTGCGTTTTGATTGAAGGAGCTCCAAATTCTATTCAAGACAATAATTTTTTACCGTAAGAAACATTATTTTAACCTGATCAGATTTGCTGTATAATATGCACTTTGTTCATATTATAAGAAACATAAATTGAAAATCTTGTGTACAACATATAAGAGACGGAAACTTTTGAGTCAAAAATATTGTGCCATAATTCTTACCATGTATGAATGGTAGACCCAGTGTAGTACAAAAGGGATTTTGAATATTTTAAAAGAGTTGCACGTGACGGTTCATCTTTTTCTCAGTGTCCATGATTTTTTCTCTGCCCTAGATTACTCTTCAGAAATTGTAGTCTAACGATCAATTCATCAATCCTACGTAAGTTGGCTGGTGAGCGAGCACCTGAATATAAAATTTCAATGCGCAGTAAAACCTCCGTTTAGTTTTAATACTACAACATGGAGACTACATGAGTTTGATTAAGTGAGGCGTCCCAAGTGCCCGCGCGGAATATTCCCAAATTTTTCCCTGTAAAGCTTCCGCAATGTTTCCGAAAAGCAGAGACGGCGT
>WJFB01003696.1:0-12284 GCA_009870185.1 Pygmarrhopalites habei | reverse complement strand
CTTTCGCCGACGGGTGGTCCAGATTCACCCGCAATAGGAATTTTGACAATGTTAACAAAAAAGGTCATAAAGGGGTCAAGATGGCAACTTGGCCTATAGGCCCTCGATATAGGTATAGGACCCTCGACAACAAAGGAAGAGAATTTTCTCAGCTATCAAACGCATATTTCACATTTTCCAAAATACAATTTGGGTCGACCACAGTGTCAAATGTACAAGTGGACCAGATTCACCCGCCAGTCCCTTAACACATTGTAATTCGCACATGTTCGAGAGTGGAGTCCAGGAGATGTGAGGGGAATAAAGTTTAAGCTGGAAGGCACTAGGCAGAGATGGATAGATTCGTTCGTTGTATGTACAAAGTCACAATGTTATGGCATTCAGAAATTGTCATATTATTTGCAATGCAAGTTTGTGTACGTGTATTTTAGACCCAGACTTTGTACTGTTGTGGGTACGTGTGTGTATGTGTGTGTGTGCAGTACACACTGTGTACTGTGTATGAGGAGAAATGTGATCGATAAATTTCTCTCTCTCTCTTTACTAATATAGTTATAAGTTAGTATAGAAATAGTAGGGTAGTCAACATTCTGCTCCTGTGTAATTTCCTGCCTTTAGTTTAAGTTTTTGTTCTGCTGGGTTTTTGAGTTGTCGTCCGATTGCTAAGGATTTTTGGTGTGTGTCTGTGGGAAATCCAATTTTTCCATCAATTTTTTTACTCCCAATTCCAAATGAACTTGAAACATGCACAGAGGTTGTGATTGGGTATCAGGAACACCCAATAATTATTCTGAGTGAAATACGAGGGAAGGAGGATCTTTTATCAGTTTAGAAGAAAAAGAAGAAGAGAGAGAGAAATAATTTTTGATAGGAATGGACTTTTACACTAGGAGACGAAGGACAGTCTGTCATCTTTGAGAATTGTGTGTGTCTTGGATAAGTCAATGGAAATTTGTCGTGTTATCATCGACAGGCCAAGAGTCTAGGAGGATCCGTCCTGTGTGTGTCTGCGTGCAGTGCAGTAAAACTTATCTGTGTGTGTCTCTCTCTCTCTCTCTTTAAATGGGATTACAGTGTAATCGCGTAATTTGTGATTTGACCATCCCGTCGGATTCAATGTGAAAAATATTTTTTGTGATTATAAAATTTAGGAAATCACATAATCGTACTCATAATCTCTCTCTCTCCGTCCGTTCGTGTGTGTGTCTGTGTGTAACTGTTCTCTCTCGTCTTTCCCAAAATAGAGAAAAGAGTGAAGGTCAATTGGTCATGGGCCTCAATAACAACGAACTTTGAGACGGGAAATCATTTCTAGTGTGTGTGTGCGTGTGTGTATTTTGGACAAAAAGTTGAGAGTAGGAAGGTCAATCAGTTTTTGAAGGATTTATTAAACCGGTACATTGGATTTAACAGTGGAATTTGTATTATGAAATGCAGTAATGGAATTTCTGTGGGAGTGACTGATGAATAATTTTTGTGTGGAATTATATTATTCAGGTAGAAAACCTGGAGTCTAATCATTATTTACCCATGATGGAAGTGGAAGAAGAGTTCAACAAAAAAAGACATGGGAATATTTGGACTCGGAAGTTTGATTTCAAATTGGCTGATGATGAGTTAGTCAATAAATATTTTAAAAATAATTTTTGGGATGTATTATATTATTGAGAATATTATTGTCTGTAGGAAAAAGAATAAACTTTTGGGGGTTGTCGAACTGGCTCCCTTAAATGTCCCTTGGAAAAGAAGAATGGAAACTTTGGCAGTGGCGATTTGGGTCAGTTGAAAATATTCGCAAATAAATTTTTATTTTTAGAGGGACAACTTCAATTGAGAAGAAAATGACAAACTTCTGCTGGAATGGAAAACTGTTGATTTTTCAGTACTTTTTTCAATTGTTCTGCAATAATTCTGTACTATTTTTCATAAATAATTTTAAAATAGTTTCCAACTTGAAAATTTCAAGGTCTTTACTTATCCCCCCCTCCCCGATCAGTGATTGAAATTGTTTTTAGCCCAGTTAATAATTCACAAGTTATCGATCATTAGAGTTGGCATCAAGAAAGGTTTGTGCTACACACAACCAATGTATAAATTTTTGTTGCTTGTCAATTTTATTTTAGATTTCAACATTCTTTTTCGCTGGCCCTGCTGGACTCTTATTGATAATTTATTTAGCCTTTACAAAATATTACTGGCTTTCCTTGCTGTATGTAGGTAAGTACACAAAATATTTAAAGTGACAATTACATTTCAAATTCTATTCTAGAAATTATGTGATTAATTTATAATTTGCAAACAAATAGCTTGGTGGATATACGATAGAAATATAATCAATGAAGGAGGTCGGAGGTGAGATAATAAACTATGAGGACAATGTCAATGCAATGTCATTTTCAATTTCTAATAAAACAAATTTGGATTGCAGGTCATCTTGGGTGAGAAACTGGAAAATTTGGAGACGCTATTGTGCCTTTTTTCCAATTCGGTATGAAATCTTCAGTACTTTTTTAGTACTTTATTATTATTAATTTAATTAATTAATTAATAGTAAAGGTAATAATGGAGTCTCTTAGCTTTCTTTTCTACATGAGACGAAATTCTCTGTACAGATCTCGAGAGACTTTTTAATGTTTTAAAGTTGTTCCTAGATTTATTCGAGTTTTCAAAAATGTATTGGTTTTTTCAAAATTTTCCTACTAGGCTTGTGAAGACAGTTGATTTGGACACGACGAAAAATTACCTGTTTGCTTCTCATCCTCATGGGGTAAATCATTTTGAGAAATGTATTGACAGATGAGATTTAAATACCTGAAAAAATGTATCCTTCTGTTGATTAAAAATTTGTATTTTGACCTTTGACCTTGTAAATAGGTGCTTTGCAGTGGTGCAGTGGGTTGTTTTGGCACCGAAGGGGCAGGATTTTCTGATAAATTTCCACTAATCACTCCATACCTCACGACATTAGATGCACAATTCGCCTTTCCCCTGTACAGAGAGGTAAGCAATGTTTAAATATATGGTATCTACTCTCAGGTGAACGATACCTGGAGGAAATGCTGAGTGGAAAATAAATTTGTTTTTAAATCCCATTTCTGCTTTAGTACTTATTGAGTGGAGGAATCTGTTCAGCCTCCAAGACCAGCTTAAACTTTCTCCTGTCGAAACCTTCGGGTAAATATTGTAGTCATGAGCTTAGAACATGGCCAGCAAAGCATGGACAATTCACTTATTGTACTTTAAACTCTTTGCATCAATGTTTATATAATCCTTACTATAGGTGATTGTTGCCCTTGACCTACAGAGGTGAAGAGTTAAGCATGGAAAAGAAAAAGATGTTGGACTTGGACGCCGTTCACGTCATTTTTATGTTCGGGTTGCCTAGTATAGTATTCAGAGAGGACAAATATGAACAAGTGGCGTTCAAGTCAAACTCTTTTCCATGCTTTGCTGGCCATGTCGTGTCGTCACAATTAATATCGAATTAACGTTAAATGATCAATTATTTCTAAAAAACTTTAGGTGGAAATGCGGTCGTGCTAGTGCCAGGAGGAGCACCAGAATCTCTCGGTTGGTATTATTTTATTTTATCCCTGGACTTATGTACTCTATTCACAAATGAAGTAGAAGTTAATGATTTTCTAAATTGTCTCTAAACCACAGACTCGCATCCGGGCCGGGAGTGTATACGTAAATTTTCACTACTATACCCCATCCTGGTTTATTTTCTAATCTCTTCCACATTGTATCCAGGATAATATTACATTGTGTGTGTGTGAAACGATTTTGCAGTGCATCTTTTGAACCGCAAAGGATTCATCAAAGTTGCAATGACTAATGGGTAAAATCCGTCATTTGCATGCTAATTGTTTTTCAGGAATGAATAGTTTCTAAAGTATTTATTCCTAATTTTCAGAGCATCGATGGTGAGTGTCCTCCTTTTTATACGCCCAGTACCCGGGTGTCAAGTATAACATAGAGAGAGAGAGAGAGAAAGAAAGAAGAGAAAGTTTGACATGTTTTAATTTTTCATAATGTACAGGTTCCCGTCTTTTCCTTCGGTGAGACTGACATTTATGACCAGATCCCGAATGAGAAGGGGTCAACTCTGCGAAAAGTCCAGGACTACCTTCAGAGGATCCTGTCCATTGCCCCAGTCCTTATTCTCGGTAGAGGAATGTTCCAGTACTCATTCGGTGAGGGTCCTTACACAACTATTATTTAAAATATTCGAATCGGACATCAATTAAAATTTTATTGTGACATTTATCTGACAGGAATAATACCTCACCGTAGACCGATTACCTGCGTTGTGGGCAGTCCAATTCACTGTGTAAAGAATGAGAATCCGAGTCGGGAGGAAGTGGACGCAATGCATGCCAAATATGTGGAGAGTTTGACGGCTCTCTTTAACAAATACAAGGGAAGGTACGCAGCCTATCCTGATGCCACCTTGAAATTGGTGTGAAAAGTACTACAATTATTTCATCTCCAGTATGGAGAAACGGAAAATATTATTATACTTTGTTTACATAATTAAAGTTGTCCCATTTATTTTAATTGAAATGAACATTTTTTTCAAAAAACAAAAAATTTCTCCGTGTCACGTAATCCTTCAAACACCTTTGGACCAATTCTGTGCCAAGTTTCATACGATAAACTTACACTGCAAGTAAACTGAAAGGGCGTAAAGGTCAAAATATGCCAAATGAGTCCATTTTTACTAGAATAATGATCTGAACCGACTTTTTTACAATAATCCATGGACAAGAATAATTTAAGCAATACAAGAAATTAATTTATAATATTTGTATATATGTATACTTAAGGTACCATAATCTTATAAGCGCATAGCACGTTGTACAACATTACGTATTGTCATTATTGGTTAATTGAAACGTGTGTGTAATATTGGAATGTAATTATGTGATAGGTATGCTTGAGTGCGCGCGCGAAAGGGGCTCTTTGAAAATTCTACCTGTCTCAACTTGTTCGACCGTCTAACGTCGTGTATAGTAGTAGTCTCATTAAATCGTCGTTAGTTTGATAATTGTCTAATGACAATTAGTAAATATGGATAGTAGTGGTACTGACGACTCTGATACTGTGTCAGAGAGTCGAGTTGACTCTGTACCTATTGTTAAAAAGAAAATATACAAGAAAAGAGGGAACAAGCCGGGAGGAATAAGAGCAAAACGACAAGATTTTTCTGGTCTCATCAGACAGGAGGGTATCAAATTTAAATGTAACTGGCCTGAATGTACCAACACCACAGCCTATGTTGATAAACGTAAGTTTTTAAAATATATAACATGATTTATTTTGTCTAAGATTGTAGTCATGTCGTTTGGTTGTTGTTGTTGTTATGATGAATGTATTTTTTCATGTGTACATTTTAGAGGCTGTCAGAGTTCACATAAAGGCGAAGCACAAAGGTCAGACTTGGACTTGTAGTGCGTGCACTAAAGTATTTGGTGTACATGCCAGTTACTTAGCCCATAAGGCCACCCATGACGACCCTGCGTCTTGCTATTGTGAAATCTGTCAAATGGATTTCTCGGAACTTCGTAGTAAGAAGATACACGAGGAAGGAACGTGCCATCATGAGAGAAATGTTGCAGATCTGTCTGATGAAGCACAATTTTATGAAAGTCACTCTGGACCCAATGACCCTCTGGGTTTAGAAGATGAGGAGGATGAGACTGAACCCATTTTGGAGCCGCCAACTCACATTTCTGGTGTCGAAGGAAAAATAATTGAGACAACAGAGGAGGAGGGGACATATGGATGTGTGAAAGAACCCGGAGTACACACATGTAATGGAAAGTATCATCGTCTGTTTAGAGCAAAGAAAGGTTTCGTGAGAGTTGATGGTCGTCGTGTTCGGGTCAAAGGTCGACATTCTTGCAAGTCAGAGTAAGTACTATTTTTAAATATTACTTTGATTGATGACAGCGTGTGTGTATGTGAAGAGAGAGAGAGAGTTTTACTTTTTGATTATTTCTAGGAATTATATCTATTGCTTGAGGGACAGGAAGTCTGCAAAGTACTAGTAAGCGCATAAATAAATAAATAATTTTATAAATACATATCTGAACAATATGCAAGTTTAAAATTGAATTATTGCCTCTGTTGTAGCTACTTCGGTCAGTCTAAGAAAGTGCCAAGATACCGCTACAGCGTCTACTCCTGCTTCATCCGCAAAGTCACCCGACTGAGAAGAGAGAAAAAAAAGAGTTGGGTAGATATATGAATGATGGTGGTGACCAGTATGAGTACAACAAGTGGATATCTGACTTAAATGCAGCCTACTTACAATGGAGGAAAGCTATAGGCAAAGGAGAACGTGCAAAGAAACCTGCTTGCCCCTTTTATATCCAGAAAAGTAAATCTAAAAGTGTTAATATGAAATATTTGTACATTCATGTCC
Organism: Pygmarrhopalites habei; assembly: GCA_009870185.1. Lineage (NCBI taxonomy): Eukaryota > Metazoa > Arthropoda > Collembola > Symphypleona > Arrhopalitidae > Pygmarrhopalites > Pygmarrhopalites habei. The sequence goes on along the minus strand of WJFB01003696.1, from coordinate 5,854 downwards.
TTTAAATATTTAATTGAGAGTGAGAATATTTTTTTTGTTTTTAGTCGTAAGGCACTTTTCTCAACCAGGCCGAACATTTCGTGATGTGCTTGCTGACATTATTGTCGCTTTTAAGGATTCTACTCCTCTGGATAAGGTGGAACGATGGTACATAAATACTACCAGTTCAGAATTTGAATTCGGTCTCAATGATCCCAATGCTAAAGTAAGTAAATAGCTACTTTCTCTCTCTCTTTGTCATTTGTTTAATATGCACTTGTCTGTATACTTTTGTTTTTTAAGCAATGGGAAAAACTAGACGAAGAGGAACTGGCTCATTTATTTGTCGATGATGGGGAAGAGGAGGAGGAGGAACCAAAGCCTAAAAGAAGAAAAGTAGTGATGGTGGTGGTCGTCGTCAACTCTCATTAGTTGACATGTTTAAGAAGTAAGTATTGTGTACTTACATATTCTGTTTTCCTCATTGTTTGTGTACATACTTTTACGATGCAAGCTTCTCATTACTTCAACTATTTGTTGGTTCACAGGAAGGATAATTAGGTTACAATTAATATTTACCAGTGTGGTATAATTTTCTAGTGTCCATGATGGAACTAATCATTCCTTGTCATTATACAATTTTATTGATATTGAAATGAACCTTAATAGCAGTACTTCTTACTGTTTCATAAATCGAAAAATACTTAAATAAACTAATGTTGTTTTAAACTATCACTCAAATTTCTTATTTTTTAATATTAGAGGGAGAGGAGAGAGAGGTGTGTGTGTATTAGAGAGAGAAGGATCGAATGGAATCAGTGCAAACAAGACAAGATTACCTCATCCATCTTCCCCTCAAAGTTTAATTCTGCGGCTTCTGGGCCTGTTCGAATACAAATAAACGTTTTCTTCTTTCAAGATGAGACTCAAGATAGGATGAGATGCTCAATTGAGAATTTACACCTGCAAACACACACACCTCACTGTCCTGTAGTGTATATATAGTGTGTGTGTAGGATGGACCGCAAAAACATCTCATGCTGTGCCTCCATTCCCCATTATATCCTACCTGTCTGTATTATTAAAGGTAATAAGAATTGTCATGATGAATCATCATCATTTTTTGAAGGACTGATAAAGTAGAGGTGAAATAAAAGAGTACATATTTATCATGGCATTAAACAAATCTGAGTAGAGATAAAGAGAGAGATAATTTGAGATGGCGAGTTGGTTCAACGCCGTTCATGTAATTTCAGCCCAGAGAATTATCCATAAGCAAAAAACGCAACACAATAAATGGAATTTCAAAATTTCAAGTCGTTGAGTCAACCTGAGAAAGTTTTCTTTTATTAAAATTTTGAAAAACAAACAAAACTGCTTCAAAAATGTTCATGCTTGATTCATTATTCCATTCCATTACATGTACTCCATTTTTTAATTACAAATGCCAAAGGTTGACTGTCTCACAATGAAGCCGATTTTTACAAATAGAAATGATTTAATTCCCATTCTTTTCCTATTATGGTCACTCTCGTCTTCTTCGTCCGGGACTGACCAACCTTCCGAGCCATGGGTTTTGAAAGACTGGTCACTAGTGAATGACCAAGACTACATAAATGACAACAACGTATGTACGGGATGCATTTCGAACTTTGTTTTTCAAAAATATGAATTACTGTATCTAGTTAATTAGTATATCTTTTTCACTATTGAATGTGTGTGTGTGTGTGTTCAGTGTTCCAGATAGGAATTGATCATGAGACTTTGATGGCGGAGAAGAAAGCCAGAGAGGAGATTCTGAAGGTCCTGGAGAAAGCTCAAAATTCCACTGATTTGACTGGAGAAAAAAGTTCGAGGAAGCATACAAAATTGGCGGACATGGGTAAGTAAGTAAATGATTAATTTAGAAATCGTGAGATTATTCATTTCACATTATTTTGTAAGGTCCTATTGACATTTACCTGTTCCTCGTCATGCCTTTACTAATGGTCCGATTTGCATGGACAATTCTCCAAAGATTGAGACCTAGACACCTCAAAACTCAAACTACAGAGTATCCCCTCATCCCTCTCATCTACTTCCAGCAAACGGAGAATGGTGAGTCAACAAATATTCTATTCCAATTTTCCCATTAATACAACTTATATTTTTTAATTATATGAAAAGAGGCAAACACAAAGAGAGACACGAAGAGACAATTGTCATCAATATCGACAAATTTTATTATCCGTGCTAACCAAAGTAAGTCAAAAATTTCCAAGAATCTTGTTTAAAAAAATATAAGCCCCTTAAGGATGACAACACACAATTAGTTTCCCTACTAAATGTCAACCTGATTGTCATCAAAATTTTCATTGACATCCATCCAGCTTACATTGACTTGGATGACATTCGCAATGCAGCCAATACGAGAAGAACGCTGTCAAAGAGCCCTTGGTCTCTCGTCAGATTCATGATCCGTCTTCAAATCCTCTATGCTAAACAGAGAGTGGTGAGACAAAAGTTCACAAATTATTTTTCCTTAAAAATCTTTTTTAAAAAATTTCATATTTGTGTTGCAGAGTGAGCAGGACAAGGGGAAGACAAAGAGGCTGTGGAATACTGTCCAAGCTGCACAGGACCAAAATAAGAAGATGAAAGCAAGGCAGATATTAATGTGAAACTTGTTATTCTCTAAAAGTTTTTATAAAATATTTTAACAACGAATAAAATGATGCAATACCCGAAAGAACGAAAGAATAAATGTGTAAATTCATGATTTTATTAACGTGTTAAAAACAGTTCACCTGCGAAGTTTAAAATTAAATGTTTCTCAATACTGATCATTGTTGCTCGTGAAAAAAAATTGATGTAACATAGACTGCTGTAAATACTAAATAACAATAACAAGGAGGGATCACATAATTGTAAGCAAATGCACATTTTGAAAAATTATAGGAAGAGAGGCTTTCTAAATCTATAGTTCATTTTGACTGTGACTGGCTGTCTACTAAAAAAGTGATTGCAACCTGTGTGTGTTTTCTATGTGTAAAAAATTCGTGTGATTGAAAAAATGTAAATCACAAAGTAATTTGAATAATTAAAGTGTTGTGATGGTAGTTGTATTGATACTTTTATATTCTTAACTACAAAGTACCATAATACTTTCATTGTCTCTCTTGCTTTTGATGAAATTTAAAATCAGCTTGTAGCATTGCTGGTTGTATTTGAACTCTAAGCTTGTCACCCTTCTTCCCTTTTTTCCCATTAGACTCTGAGTTTCCAACCACATCCACATCAAAATCATCATCACTTTTATAGTCTGTGAATCCATTTTTCATCAACTTGTCAATGTCGTGACACTTGACCTGGAAATATGGACAACACAAATAGAATTCTTAAACCTTGTTCAACCTCATTCGTGTGTAATCTCGTTTGTTATTAAAAAAGAAAAACTAACCAGAAAATTAGGCCATGTACAACATTTGAGATTTTGCAATGGCAACTGTTCCAGACATTTTTTCGACAATGGGTACTCTCTGAAGCCAATGGTGCTATTTAGAAAACGACAGTTTGTACTGGTCCAATGATGCGTTCCAGTTGGAATCCTAAGGGTCCTTGGAATATGTTCCATTTGAAGGACTTTCAGACCTTTTAGTGAAGACAAACCGGAAAAACTTTCTTCTTCCAATTCAGACACTTTTGCGGGTAGTTCAATATTATAAAAGCCAACAAACTTTTCAAAATGCTTGTACTCTTTTAAATCTTCAAGTTTCATGTAGTCAGAATAACTCCGTAATGCTTCAGTTGGACGACCCAGTAAACATGTTTCCATTGTCGCTTCAAAATCATATTGGGTCTGACAAGAGAGAAAATGAATCAAAATTTAATAGTCATACAAGAACACATTTACGATTTTAATTAAAATTTGTAAATTATGATTTTCTTTACCTTGAGATACAGCTCTTCTAGTTTAGAGTCAGCCATGGACTTGAAAAATGATCTGAGGACTGGAACGCTGGGTAAAAATATCCAACACTTTTTTATGTTAGGAAATCTGATTGGGATTTTCTGGACGAAGGATGAGTCCTTGAGACAGTCAGGAAGTTGGATCTCCGTCACATTTGGGTATGAGAATTTACGAGATGTTTCTATTCATTGGAAATAGAGTAATTTTAAAAATCGTTAGGATTTCCCATTTTGACAGTCGTGTAAAATATAGTCAGATATTTGAAACATACCGAGATTGGGAAATTTCACAGTCAAGTGCCAAGGGGACCCAACCTTTAGGACTGACAACTTCGGAAGGCTGGAGAAATGAAGCTCATCAATCTACAGAAATTTAAAATTGTGCTTTTTAAAATATTTTTTTCCGTAAAATTTTTAATAAAATCAAATAACAACCTTGAATAAATTCCCCAGGATCAAGACTTTACATGATGGGAGAAGGGGCAGCTTGAGGGTCACACCGAAAAGATCTGTTTTCAAGTCCTCATCCACTGTAATAATAGATACTGGAGGCTCAAAGGGTGACTGAAATACAGGTTGAAACTCGTAGTTTCCACCGATATCCAAATATTCCAATGAAGACAATGGAGGAATATTAATTGTGATTTTAGGAGTATTGCATGAATTTCCTAAAAATTAAAAACGAATTTTCGTATAACACAAAAACTCATAAAATATTCATAAAACATTTTCAAAGGGAAGTTTTTTTTACCTTGAAAACTCCCATAGATCACCAATTTCTTCAAATTTGAGAAACGATGAAGTATTGCTTCAACCGTTGGAGCTTCTACATCTTCCCATAGTCCATTCCCCAATTCGAGTGTTTCCAAATTTGCTTCAATTTTACTCAGCTTGGCCAACTGCGATTGTTTTAAATAGCCAGAGCCCTTATCACAGGATCTCAAGGAAAATGACTTGAACTTGTGAAGATGACTCTTATCAAATTTCCCAATAATGTCCAGCAGAGAGTCTGCGTCATCCAAAGTGTCAAAAGAGTATTGTATATCTTGAATATTTGAAGCAACCCTCAGGATTTCTTCCAGCTGTATTTTATAGTCCATTCCGTCCTCATGACTAATTTTCAAAGTGGTCAATTTTGAAAGCTTGGTTCCTTTGGGAAATTTAGCAGCCTCTACAAGTGACGGCTTCACACACAGAGACAGTTCACTCAAATTTGGACAATGATGAGTCAATATTTTGAATAGATTGTAAGGACATTTGGAGGACTTGAGGGGCTTCCATGTCCAGACCATCATCTCTAATGAATATAAGTGTGGTCCAACTTTCTTGTAAAACGTGTTCCACAATTTGGATTCCTATTATACAAAAAAATAAATTGTTAATTTTTTTCCAAAAGCAAATTCTATTTTTAAATTATGTAAAAGTAAGTACTTTCTCGTTACTGTCATCCATATGACAAAAATGGGCACCGTCGTCTTCAATCGGAACCACTATTTGTATGTGGGAGAGTGTGTCCAGAGAGTCTGGGTTACGTCGAAGTCGATTCAAAATGGTCCGTGGATTTCTCACCTTTTAATACATTATTAACACATAGTAATATTTTGATTGTAGCAAATATTAATATGTATTATTAATAAATATGTATTCCTTTGTGTGCAATGAACTCGTCACTTACTTGGACAAATTTAGGTGAATCTGAGGATGAGGCTGCTGCTGACCGCACACGTTTTGCTGAAGGTGGTTCATCATCTGAGCTGTCATCTTTATTGGAATCTTCCTCATCATTCTGTTAATCAAACAAATAATTATAGATTACACAGGGTGTCTCATTCAAAATGCAACAAACCCCGGAGCTCGTACCAGAGTTGTGTTGCATTTTTTTTCCAAAAATCGAACTCCAGCTGGTGCAGCATTCGATTCTGCTTCC
>WJFB01003695.1:0-12291 GCA_009870185.1 Pygmarrhopalites habei | reverse complement strand
CGTGATTCCCGTAAGAGTGGCTATTTTAAGTGTGCTAACGTTTCAAAGTCAGAATTTTTGTCATTTTAATTAAGATAAAATAATCTCAGGCAGAGTAGGATTCCAACAAAATGTCATACTTCGACGCCATTTCATGCATTTACATCCATTCCTACGACAAATTTTTATTGACTGGAGTTGCTAATCCTAAATATAAACAAGTGGCGTCCAAGTCAAGCATTTTTCTTGTGGATTTATCTGTTTACATTTTGCCATGTTATGACGGCCATGTCCATTCATTAAACTCCTATTTTGGACCATCCTGAAAATATTATATTTTCCAGACAGAGAGCAACCAAACATAAAATTGCACAGAACGAAAATATCCAAAGACATGATTCAACCAAATTTGACTGCATAGACAGTGGTTTCAATTCTTCATCTTCCGACACCAACACTGCATTCTCCCTCTTCTCCAAAAACTGTTGTATCCCAGACTCAATCCCAATTCTCATGATGAATGACCTGAGTAACCCTCCACCCTTAAAATCATTGTAGAATGTCCATCCGATTTCAACTTTCAAAATGTTTTCTTTCCCTTTCGTGAATTTCTGCCTCCTTTCACTCGCATTCAGTCTGCCTAATTCACAATCCAGGACAAATTTGTCCAATTCAGAATTGAAGTCGACAAAGGCAGACATGTCACACTTGGATACTTCCTCATTGACACTGACCCTTGGGAAATCCTTTGGAAAGGTCAACATTCCCAGTAACCTGTCAATCTGCTTTATCTGACCCTCTACTTCTGGTTCCAGGCTTTGATTTTGATTAATCAAATAAAAGTAATACCACTGAGCTTTCATGTCGACTGCTTTTTCTCCAAAATTTGTAAAATATTTTTCCCTGACCCCATTCTACTTCTGATCCCAGACTTTGATTTTGATTAATCAAATAAAAGTAATACCACTGAGCTTTCATGTCGACCGCTTTTTCTCCAAAATTTGTAAAATATTTTCCCCTGACTCCATTATCGTTGAGTATCCTCACACCATCTTCCTTCCAGGTTAAACTCTCCAGAATGTCGGACAATTCAAGTCCTTCCTGATTGAATCTTCGCATACTAGGAGAAAGTGGTGAAAAGAGTCGAAATCCGTCCAATTCTAACTGGTCAAAGGTTTCGTAGGGTCGAAAAGGTGTATCTGCTTGTGACATCCGAAGTCATCTTCCCTTTGTAGCTGTTTGTGAAAATCATGGAAGATAAAAGCCAGAGAGTCAGAAGCCAGGAATAAAATCGTCGGACATGTTGCTCACTTTTATTAGAAATACCCGGGACTTGACCATTCTCGAGGAGAAAACCGACCATGGTAAAACTACATTGGATGACCCTAGTCCTTGTCTCTTTCTTATTATTTTGCAAAAAGTAGCAAACGATGCATGAAAATATGGCATTTGTGAGGAAATATATCAGCCACAATTTGAATCCGAATGGTGTTCAAGTAAATTGTGAAGGTCAGGTCATTTTGGCGGGTCTGACAGGTAACAAAATTGAAGGAGACTATATTGGTAGGGATGAAGGACATGTAAGGGAGTCTTATCATCAGTTTGAAGGACAGAGCAGGGAATTTTTGCTCTGGATCCGCATCCGAATTCTCCAAATTTGAATTGTTGACAATTTGTTGGGTCACAAAAGTTTCGTTGTTGAATTTGGTCAGAATGTAGGTCAGGATGGAATGCGAGGCACTAGAGTGCATTCCCTTTTTTAGTGGAGAAAAGGCATTGACTTGTTGGGTCATTTTAAACTCGGTGAGGTCACCGACGAAGACATAAGGAACCCGTTTGAAATCGGTCGAATGAAACTGGTCCATTTTTGTCTGGACCAAAAAAGAATTTGAAGCCCAATCCAAATGACCCAGGATTCGAGTGTGAGGATAAAGACAATGGAAACAGACTGATGCACATATGACCTGATGTAGGTCAATGACCCCTTGTTTGTACAGGGTGGCATAAAAATATTTGTACTTGTTTTTATTGTTGGATGGAAGGACAAAGAAAATTAATCGGAAGAAATCAAATTTGAAATTCCTGTCATCCCAAAGATTTGTATCGTAGTAGAATTTGACCTGGTCGACCGTGGACTGAAGGGAATCAAGGGGGAGGATTATGTGGATGTATTTAATTGGTGAAGGATTGTAGAAATGACAACCGGCAATGAGAGTGATAGCAGCCAAATTTGAATTTATGACCTGTTTTGAACTTTGGCCATGTTCGGGTTCGATACTGTGGAGGAGAACGAGGGTTGCTTGACAAGGTCGTTTGTAGAGACCGAGAGGATGCTTCTGTTCATGGGAAAGAGTGACTGGGGTCAATTGGGTCAGGATAAGGGAGTGGTGGTAGGGTGGTCTGAGGAAGGATTGAAGTGGACTTGATGGAGAGGTCAGAAGATGGATGGAGCAGAGGGAGAATTGTTGAAGCCAATTGTTGAGGGTCAGGTCAATTGAAGTCCTCCCTTGTACGACTAGGGAGATGAAGAAAAATAGAGTGTAATTGATTTTGTACATTTCAGATTCGACCCTTAAGTGTCTCTTTTGATTGTCTACAGGATTGATTTTGAAAGGATGGAAAAATAAACTTGCAAAAAATGAAGGAAAGAGTGTGGAGAGGATTTAATGGAGGATTCGTGTGTGCCTCCTAAATTTGCAAGTTGATGGATAAATTATCCAGGATAATCCGAGTCCAATTTTTTGTTGGAAAGATAATTTTTCAAAAATTATTGCAATGGACGGAAAGTTTGCAGAGTGTGTGCGTCACGAACGAGTTTTTCTGAACTCTATTTTGGAAATTGATGGACATTTTTGCATTTGATGATGATTTTGTGTAAGTACTGTGAACATGACATTATTTTAGCATTTCTTCGTCCATCGCACAGTAAAATATTTAAACTTGGAAAGTTAATGGCATGACGAACTTTTGTGGTCATTAGTAGGACTTGATTGTGTAACATATTTTCTCATGAATTTGGTCTTCTCTTTCATTAAAAAAATCAGAGACAGTCAGGGGACAAGGTCTTAATGTAGGTTCCTGGACTTTTGTGTCCCAGGGACCTTCATGTAGGTCTCAGACCTACACTTGGGTCCCAAGGACCTTGAGTAAGGTTCTGAGGGGGCGGGGTTTGACCTTTTCCGTTTGGTCGTGCACATATTGAGTAAGTCATATCATAAGAAATAATTCAACTAAAGTGTGTGTAAGATCCCTACGGACCTACTGTAAATGGTGTTGGTTCTAATTAAATGGCGTGTTCAAATTATGAAGATTTCTTAGTACAGGACCTGCATGAAGGTCCCAGGGAGTTCCTCATTTTCCATGACAGACAATTTTTTTATAAGGCTAGTTTACAGTAAATAATTAATTATGAAAGAATGACGTGTTTTTTAATTATGTCTATTATTGAAGAAATTATAATTGCTGTTTTATTTCATATTTGACACATAGTCACAAAAAGAAACTCTCCTCTAAAGTCGCAGTAGTTTCTCTTACAATTCCAGGACCCTTCCTCGTCCTCCCCTCCGCATGAGCCTTTGCATGTATACGCAGAGCCTTCTTGGACTTGTATACCCTTTCACATCCCTCTACTTGACATTTGAAAGGTCGAAGGTCACTGTGAACCCGGGCATGGTCTTTGAAAGTCGATGGGTCAAGAAATGACATCCCACAGAGAGTACAAAGATAGCTTCTGGATTTAGTATGTCGATTTCTGTGTAATCTCAGACCAGCAGGATGCCTGTATCTATTCGGACAGATATCACACTGATAGGGTTTCTCTTCCGTATGTCGGAGCATGTGACCCCTGAGGGCTCCAGGACGTGCAAATTGTGTTCCACAGACATTGCAAAGATGAGCTTTAACTCCTTCGTGAACATATTTCTTGTGTTTGATGTAATTCGACCTGTTACAGAAAGTCATACTGCACAAATCACATCGAGTCACAGTTCCACAACTCCTCAAATGAAATTGATAAAGTTTTTCAAGATAAATTAATTTTGAACACTTGGGACACTTGCGACATTGGTCTGGATGAATGGACACAAAATGTTCTTTGAGTAATTTAAAAGATGTGAAGGACTGAGAACAAGCAAAACAGATCAAATGCTCTTGGTCATTTTTTTGATGATCCAAGAGTTTACGGCGGGTCGGAAAGGTCATCGGACAAAGATTACATTGATGAGGATCTACATTGTGGACATTTTGGACATGAGTATTGTGAGCTCTTCTAGAATTGAGGATCTCGCCACAGTGAAGGCATTTGATCGCATATCTTCGATCATTGGAGGGGAGTCGCAGTTTATGGTCAGCTTTTTTATGGGCCAATAGTTTATGGTAGATCCGAAAGGTTTTAAAACAAATGTTACATTGATATGGATCTGCATTGTGGACTTTTCGGACATGGGAGTTGTGAATTTTCCTAGATTTGCAGATCTTACCACAATGGCGACAGGTAACTTGTTGTCGTGGTTTCTTGGGAGACTTTTCAGGAGAAGATTTTTGGAAGGAGGATTTTGTTCCATTGGGGATCTTGACAGAGTCACAAATTGCCAAGGGGTCTTCGTTTGGAGTGGAATCGTTAGGGTCTGGATTGTTAAAAAATACAAAATTTAATCACACAGGACGTCAAGTACCTTTCAATCTTTTTTAAACAAGACAACATACTAAATTGTACATTCCAAAATAATACTAGTAGTAGTAGAAGTTAGAAGAAATAGAATAAAACACACACACACACACGTACATTTAGAACACATTGTGATTTACGTCTATTTAAAGATTGTAATAATAAAGTCATTTTAATTACCCGAATCATTATCATGCACGTAATCGCTGTCTTTTCCACAATCATCATCGCTATATTCTTGTTTAACCATATCTAACTCGGAATTTTCATCTTTTGTTGGTTCATTCATTTTCATCTTTTTCTTTCGAGTTTGACATTTGTTGTTGCTGTTTTGGGTTCTCTTGGGATGAAGGGCTGCTAAAATTTCAGATTCTTTTAACCTCTCCAGCTTTACAAACGGCTCAGGATGAGTTCGACGTTCTGGTGGTGAATTTAATGGGCTAGAATTTTCGTCAAAAGTTATTTCCTGCTCCAGCTCAGCTGAAAGAACTTGAGAGAGATGAGATCCGAGTATACGAAGGGATTCAAAATTCAGGTACTCAAAGTACAAGCTTTCAAGAGCAACTGAACATTGAGAACAACAGACTGCAGCTTCACGATCAAATTCCTGGACATCCGAGAGTTTGTAAATCATGGACAAGACACAACCCACAGTTGTTTCTACTCCATTTGAACCTTCAATAATTTTGTTTTTCGGTGTCAATGGCTGTGCACAATTGACACACAACTCCTTAACGTCTGAATAGTCCATATTTTCACATATTTGATGTCCAAGGTTCGTCACACCTACAACACAACAATTAAATAAATCATTTATAATTTCACAATAAGAAACAATGTAGACATTTTTAAAACAGCACACACACAACTATCTTTCACTTTTGCTACGATTGAAATAAAATTTAATTGCCCTATAATATGAATCATAATTTATTGGATAGATGCGTAGACTACAATTAAAAAGAACATACCTTTTTTAAATAATGACAGTTTGTAGAATTTATCAAACGAGTGTTCCAAAGATTTGCCCCATTTGAAATGTGTCACTTCCCTTGCACTTGCTGTTCTATCAGGCCATTGGAACATGAAAAATATTGTTGGTCGTCCTGTAATTATTGAGGAGAACCTGAAATGTTAATTTGAGTACGCCAAAGTGAAAGATTTTATAAAGTTATTTGAAGAAATTAGAGAGAAATGTCTTACCTTTGGGACTTTTGAACCTCTTCCCGCTAGCCGACAAGGGCATATAGTGCTCCATGCATTTACACGCTATGTTTTCACATTTTTTTGAGATTAAAATGAAACATGCTTACTTCTGAACTGTTAGTCTCCAAAGTGAATAAATAATATTCCTTTACAAACCATAAGATCGAAACTTGAAGAAATTAATTAAAATTTTTATGTCACACATGGCCGCCTATTTCTCCACTATAACTCCAAATTTTTTTAGGCATTTATCGTTCAATCTATCCTCAAATTTTCAACATGATACTTTGAGAACAGTGACATTTATAAATTGTTTTGAAAAAAGAGTTAAAACTAATTGTACTTCCTATCAAAGCCCTGACAAAACTGTGGATGAATTGGATTCATCCACATTATTTGACTTTTTCATTCTATTGTTGTAGGTGGGGGAACTCCATGGCTCATACATATGGCCCATATGATATGGGTATCACCAGGGGTGTTCAAATACGATAAATACGAAAAATGGAAAATCTCGTTCTAGACCATGAACACCTATATTTTCCTGACTTGTGGCAGTCTGATCACTCCGAATATGCGAAATGACATCACGAAAATCACGAAATTCACGAAAAGTCATGCGAAATCACGAAAAATCGTAAAATTCACGAAATTTCACAAAATCCATTTATTTTCGTTCTTGGAATGTTGGTATTCATAATCCAAAGCCATAATACGTGTGTGTGCTAATGCCTAATACATGTCAAAAATAAACCCCTTACACTGCCTTGCAGCCACGGACTTCCACAAGTAGCTATCTATGCGGTTCATTGTTTATTGCAGCAGGGACCCTTGCCTCGTTGTGAGTCAGTGTTAGAGAAACGTCTGTATGTTAATACTTCTTATCGTTGGTGTCAAAAATACACACAACTACAATGAGTTCTCAGAATTTTGATAAAGGAAAACCAACGTTTCTCAACACATGGATGAGACTAAAATCAATTTTGTATTGAAGTATAGGGCAGCCTGTCGAGTTGTTGAATCGGTCAAATATTTATTTGTCCCTTCGATTCCAAACCACAACGTTCTTTCCTTCCCTGTCCTAGCTTTTTAACAGGATGAAACGTAACACAAAAATTAATCCCGCAAGGCGGGTAAAAGAATTTCCGGGCAATGGGCTAGAGGCAAAGAAGAACTCTCTTCGGTGTTCTCTTTGTCTAGAGACAATTGACTATATTTCCAAGGACACAGTGAGCAAGCATGTTAAATGTGGGAAACACACGAAGAGGAAAGGTAAAGACTCATTTTAAAATTGGTTTTAAATTTTGCGATTAATTTTTTGTGGCCAATCGGAATAAACACAAACTCGATTTTAAAATCTAGGTGCTGTCGACAGTTCTGCCACCATTTCCAGCAGTGGTACTATTTCAGCTATTGAAGACCAATGGACTGAATTAACACAAGCGCTCTTGGAAGCTGGTGCACCAATTCATCTTCTATCATCCCCTGGTCTTCGCCGGTGGTTTGGAAAGTATGTGAGAAATGGATCAAGTATGCCTTCCGAGTCCACTTTCAGGCGGAAAGTGGAGAATATTTCAGAAAGTGACTTTTCAGCAACAAAAGAATTTTGCCGTGGCAAGGATGTGTGTTTCATTGTAGACGAGACTACTGACACCAAAAATAGAAAAGTTTTGAATATTCTTGTTTTTCCGTTGGGGAGTGGGGTTCGACCGCGCTTGGCAGTGTCAAAATTTATTGTCAAATGTGACGCGGAGGTGATTGTGGAGGAAGTCATTGATCTGTTGGGGAAGCTAGGTCTTAAAACGAGTAATTTAGTGGCTTTGATTAGTGACAATGCCCCGTACATGATAAAAGCGGGAACAAATTTGGCCGCAGTTTGTAAGAAAGTAGTGCACACAACGTGCTGGGCTCATGTGTTGCACCTAGTGGCAGAAGAGATCCGTGGGGAGATGACCACTGCAGACGAATTCATTAATGGAGTCAAGAAACTACTCCGAAAATCACCAGCTCGAAGATCCGAATACTGTGAAGTGATGAAGAGTTTGAAGATAGAGAAGATAGCACTGCCACCAATTCCAGTATTGACAAGATGGACAACATGGCTACATGCTGGATCCTTCCACTGGACGAATTTCAAGGTTTTAGAAAAATGGATCACGGAATCAACGGACAACAGTCTCGTCATGAAAAAACTGAAAAAATCATTTGCTAGTGATTCTGCTGTTCTGGCGCAGCAGCTTGAAAGGATTGCTGCTATTTATCCTGGGGTGTCGTCATCAATCAAAAAGCTCGAGAGTCGGAGTATAATTGCGTCTGAGGTTTGGGGTATTTTAAAACTGTTGAATAGTTATTTTAATTCCCTCGGGATACCGTCCGCAAAATTGTCGCTGTACATGTATGAGAAGCATCCAGCAATTGAATTTTGGAAAAATGTTTGCATTCTTGACCCAAGAAAATGCCCTGCAAATATTTTGGAGGGCATTCCAGCGTCGCTGCAGAGGTTTTCCCTCGGGATACCGTCCGCAAAATTGTCGCTGTACATGTATGAGAAGCATCCAGCAATTGAATTTTGGAAAAATGTTTGCATTCTTGACCCAAGAAAATGCCCTGCAAATATTGTGGAGGGCATTCCAGCGTCGCTGCAGAGGTTTGCGGCAGAAAACGTTGATCTTCAGGAATTACATACTTACAAAATGTTAGCCGAGGAGGAGGTTGCGGTGAATCCGAAGGTCATCGTTTTAAATTTCTGGAAAAAATACGAAAAGGAAATGCCAACTTTATCCAAACTGGCAGTTTCAGCACTCTCGGTTCTGCCGAGCAGTTGTGAAGCTGAAAGGAGTTTTTCTTATTTAACAAAAATACTCAATCCCCAACGTACAAAACTGACGGAAATAAACTTGGACGCACATCTTCGTGCGGCCGTCAATGGCGAGAAGCGTCATACTGTTGAGGACGACACGTACGATGAAATTCAGTTTTACCATTAATATATATAAGGCCTCCTGTATTTTTCGAACATTTGTCATCTGAAAATAAAAAAACCATTGAAATGTGTCTCTGAACGATATTTTGACATTTTCTGGAAAATCACGAAAATCACGAAATTTTGAGAAAATTTCACGAATTCTTGACCAAAAAAATCACGAAATGTGAACACCCCTAGGTATCACCATCAACACTCCACACATTTTTAGCGAATGTAATTATCGTGGATGAATCATTTCGTCAGTGTCAATGAGGAAGTGTCCAAGTGTGACATGTCTGCCCTTGTCGACTTCAATTCTGAATTGGACAAATTTATCCAGGATTATGAGATGGACAAGTCAAGGAGACAGAAATTCACGAAAGGGAAAGAAAACATTTTGAAAGTTGAAATCGGATGGTCATTCTACAATGATTTTAAAGGTGGAGGGTTACTCAGGTTATTCATCATGAGAATTGGGATTGAGTCTGGGATACAACAGTTTTTGGAGAAGAGGGAGAATGCAGTGTTGGTGGATGAAGAATTGAAACCATTGTCTATGCAGTCAAATTTGGTTGAATCATTTCTTTGCATTTTTTCTCTCTGTACATCTTTTTCTTTGATTGCTCTCTGTCTGGAAAATCTAATATTTGTAGGATGGTCCAAATAGGAGTTTAGTGAAAGGACACGGCCGTCATAACATGGCAAAATGTAAACAGATAAATCCTCAAGAGAAATGTTTGACTTGGACGCCACTTGTTTATATTTAGGATTAGCAGCTCCAGTCAACAGAAATCAGTGTTCGCGGACTGGCAAAAAGTGGACGGAAAATGGGTGGAAAATTCCGGTTTTTTCCGTCCTGAATTTTTGGTGGAAAATTGATAAGTGGAAAATAGACAAAAATGATTGAAAAAGTTGAAAACAGAGATAAATTTAGGATGGTCCAAATAGGAGTTTAGTGAAAGGACACGGCCGTCATAACATGGCAAAATGTAAACAGATAAATCCTCAAGAGAAATGTTTGACTTGGACGCCACTTGTTTACATTTAGGATTAGCAGCTCTAGTCAACAGAAATTTGTCTCACGAATGGATGTAAACGGCGTCGAAGTACGACATTTAAATAGGGAAATTATAAACTTAATGTCTGAGTTCGACGCCGTTTACGTCCATATTTCATATAAAATTTCCATGTGCGTTAGCTACTGTGCCTAAGTAAACTACCCTAAATAATCAACTGACGGCCAAGTCCAAGTCAGTCAAGATTTTTGTTGTGAGAGACTCTTTACATTTTGACCTCTGGAGGTCATGTCCATTAGATGCGCAGTTTTCTAAGGGGTCGTCCATGTGTAGGACAGTGTTTGGAACATTTTGTCAAAAATCAGATTAAAATTTGTAGTTGTATTTGTATTTGATTTTATTTATGTGTCAAGTGCATACATTTTACAATAAATGGTTTAAATCACGGCCACTATGCCAAGGGTCAATAATAGTCAAATTAACAATCTGGTCATAACTGGATAAACACAAGACAACAACAAAAACGACCCCGTCAGCAAGAACCTCCATCTCCCCCTGAAGATTTGTTTGATGAAATTGTCCTCACAAAC
Source organism: Pygmarrhopalites habei (assembly GCA_009870185.1). NCBI lineage: Eukaryota > Metazoa > Arthropoda > Collembola > Symphypleona > Arrhopalitidae > Pygmarrhopalites > Pygmarrhopalites habei. Next base: position 1,869 of record WJFB01003695.1, on the reverse strand, counting down.
AGTGACGATGAAGATAATCTGGTACCACCACCACAACAACGACAAGGTCATGGGGTCAATGGTTATTTGTTAATGGTTTTGGTTAATGGTTATTTTGATGACGACGCCATGTCCCAGGACAGTCAGGATGATGGAGTTGATATTAATACAGGGATTATGATTAGAAGCAAAATCGATAAATTCCTCAGAAATGGACGTCCTCTGAACGTCCTGAGGAATGAAATTCTAAAGGCCAAAAGGACAGGAAAATTTATGAAGGCATCTTGTTACCTCCCCTTCGGTTTGAGTGTCCTCCAAAGTATTTTTATCGATTAATCTTGGTCACTCAATTTTGTTGGACATTTTTCTGCTTTCGATTTGAGAGTCTCTCAATTTATACCACAGAAATATGCAATACTATTCCCTTGTATATTTCTGTGATTTATACTTTTGGATTTTGTATGACTCAACTGTACAATATGTACCTAATACCAATTTATTTTTTATAATTTACACAACAATTCATGTATGATTTTATTATTATTGTACAATGGGATTTAACTGTCTTTGAAATGTAATATAATTTATGGGTACTACTGTGGACAACCTTTGATTCGTGCAGTGTACTTTTGTTACAAATTTTTTACCTGTCTGATGATCACAAATTAAGTAGTTAATAGAAAAATAGTCAATGCTAAAAATAAGAGGAATTTTCACACACTAGTAAATTAATATTTGATAAAATAGAAACTACATGCCAGCCAAGAGTACTGTGGAGAGGGGGAGATAGCGAGTGTCTCACAAACTGCCTTCGATTCCACGCCTTGGCATTAACTTCTTAATAGAAAAAAATCCAAAACATAACTAAATGATTTTTTTCGCAATATGCATAAAAAGTGTATTCTATCATTTGTGAATGATATTTCTAATCCGTCTTTTTTGAACAATGTATTTATTCGATTCTACTCTTCCACAGAGCAACTCACATGTGAAAATTTTGAAAACCATTTTTAATTTTAAAAAGTATTTTACATTATTACTGCTGGTCTTTGTACTCAAGAAATTATGTATTGTATTGTACTTAATTGATGAAACTCGTAAATATTAAATAGTTGAAATAAAAACAATTTCTGTACATAAAATTCAATTTGATTTTATTTGTGCAGCTTCAACGCCACTTCCAACTTTTGATAGTAGTGATAGTAACCCCAAAATTTAGGCTGCTTTTGTTCTCTATTTGGTTGTTAGGTTCTTGCTATTTGGTATTTCTTTGTTTAGAGACTCAATTTTTGTATTGTGAGGTAAGAGACTGGTTCAAAATAATAATCTTTTATAATAATCAAATGTGAATAAGTTTATAGACACACATTTAATCAATCAATATAATCATAAATATACAAAGAAATATATAAGTATGGATTCTACTACACAACAATTAATATAAATTATTCACTGGGAGATTATTGTAGTCTTATGGATTTCATACAGATTTTGAGGTAGAAGGCTTCTTCTTCTTGTCAGAATGAAAACGTTTTCCTGATGACCTCTTATCAGAATTTGGACTCACGTAATGCCGTATCTCGTCCTCTACTAATATACAAAAGAAATCAGTATATGAATTATTTCACAGTAAATTAGAATCCTGTATGAACTGATAAAAGAAAAAAACGAATGCCTACATTCTTCCATGTCATCACTGGTTGGAGGAGAAGAATAACATTTTCCTAGTTATGTCTTATGACCCCTGGGATGGGATGATGACCCCAGTCACTTCCTTGTCTCCACAACTCGTACCGATCCGGTTGAAATCTTTTGACAAAAGGGTCCATACTGAATACTACATCTTTTCTACAAAGGCATTTTCGTGCTCGTTTTCCATACTCTATCCAA
>WJFB01003694.1:0-12294 GCA_009870185.1 Pygmarrhopalites habei | reverse complement strand
CCAACCACTGATGAAATATGTACTGAACAGTTTAGACAAGTCCAGTTTCGACAGTTCTGTGTAAATTTGAGCCAAAGTGACTGCACCATTCAGACAAAAAAAGGAGAAATTGTACGGGTTCTGAACATTTTATCAACTGGGTTTGAACACTATTTTTGGGGTCAACATTACATGGGTGTCTCAAATTACTTCACCTTACCATGTAATTCCTCTGACATAGGAATTTACAAATTGGATGAAAGCCGTCTCTCTGAGCCTAAACTATGGAGTATTAACACAATCGAGTCAAAACTATTACGAGTACCCACAAAAAGTAATAAGTCTGTCGTTTTTCCGGTATTACATTCTTAACAGCAACTTAATCAGACATGAAACAAACCAGCTTCATAGGTACAACACAAACAAGTTAATAAAAATTATTTTAAATGACTAAAACATATCATTATTCCACATGAAAACCTGCAATGCTTAAGCACCTGGCACAAATCAAGAAAATTCGCGTTTGCACAAGTACATTTTTGTAAAACTGTTTGTATTTGAGAAACTGAACTACCGTGATATACAATGATACCTAGAAGAACTACTTAAAAATAATAAAAAATAATCAAAATCTTCGAAAATAATCAAAATCATGCGAAAGACTGAAAAACCATCAAAAATAATTAAAATCTTAGAAAATACTGAAAAACCGTGGAAAATGGTCAAAATCTTAGAAAATACTGAGAAACCATAAAAAATAACCAAAATCTTAGAAAGTACTGGCGTATGGAACAAATATTAAAAGTCTTAGAAAGCACTGCGAAACAGTGAAAAACCACGAGAATCTTAGAAAAGACTGCAAAATAGTACGAAACGTCCGCAATCTTAGAAAACACTGAAGAATAGTTTTGAAAAAACGGGAAAATCTACAGAACTGAATTATCCAATATTATGCATACTTCCTCATCATTATGAGTCGATATTGAAATTATGTGAGGTAGTACACCAAAGGAGCATTTTCCGTGGTAACCAAAATCTTAGAAAGTACTGGCGTATGGAACAAATATTAAAAGTCTTAGAAAGCACTGCGAAACAGTGAAAAACCACCAGAATCTTAGAAAAGACTGCAAAATAGTACGAAACGTCCGCAATCTTAGAAAACACTGAAGAATAGTTGGCAATGACCAAAATTGTTGAAAGTGCTGAAAATTTCTTGACAATACTGGAAGTTATTAAAAAATCTTCAGTCTTAAAAAGTACTCAGAATTTTCAAAAAGATGGACAACTGTAAGAAATATTAATAAATTTTTTGAAAAAACGGGAAAATCTACAGAACTGAATTATCCAATATTATGCATACTTCCTCATCATTATGAGTCGATATTGAAATTATGTGAGGTAGTACACCAAAGGAGCATTTTCCGTGGAAGTGTGCCAAGTGCTTATGCCGCCGCATGTTCTAAGTTGAGATAAAATTTGACGAAAGTTTTTGTTTTAATTAATCTGTTGAATTATCAGGTGCTGGATCTGGGACAAGTTCACACGTCCTAGGTAAAGACTCCTTTCATGGTTTTCTGTTGTAAGCCTGGTGGCCGCGTTAACCTCTGACCCGTATATTATATTGTATTATATATTTTTATTGTCATTGCAATGAAAGCTAACTATTTAAACAATGATTTTTTGTGTAATGAAGCAATGTCATACGCTGTTGTTGAATTTGGGGGTGAAACAAATGAGGGCGAAATATCTGTTGTTTCTGTGATATGGATACGTGAGGAGGAAGATGAAGTGACATGCTTGTGGCCCCCCTTTAAGTCCCCTGCGAAGATATCCCAGGCCATAACTAAGTACCTACCTTCTGAGCAAAACTGGAATGTGTGTTCAATTAAAAAGATTAAGGGTGTATATGGTACGTTTCCAAAAAAAATATTTGATTGTAAATTATAGTCAATTTAAATTCATTATCGTATGTGTGTGTGTGTCAGTTTTAACATACAACTTTTAGTTTTATTCTACATTTCAGAATCATTACTGATTGCTAACCAAAAGGCCAGAAAGTACGAAATGACTTCTGATTTGACCTCTGACTCAGATCACCCGAGAGCTAGGAAAAGATTACAGACAGGTCAGCTGAAGTCTGTTGCACAGCCAAGAGTACCTAAGACTCAAAAACATGACAAGTTTCGGCATTCAGGGGACTCAGCAAGTGATGAAGAATCTGGCAACGAAATTCCCCACATCCCTGTTTTACCCAAAATTCCTAAATTGTCAAAATCAAAATTTACTAGTCCTTCAAATACTGCAGGACGCAGTCAGTCTTTCGGTCGTGGTGCAAGTCGGTCACCCTCAATTTCATCATTATCACCATCATCTGCTGAACAACCACAACAATTTCGACAAAGAATGGATTTATTTGACAATATTTCTGCTTCAGAGAGCAATGGTAATGCATCATCAATTAGAGTATTTTTTGCTATATATATTTTTTTGTCATAATTTTTAAAACCCACAAAGCTTTTGTGTGTAGAGTTTCAGAGAATGGTTGTTTCTTCGCTGTCGGTGTTGAAAGCCCGTACGACAAAAATTGAAGAAACACTAGAACTAATTCTTGAACAAATAAAGGACAGTACTGTGAGAAACAACTGTAAATTTTCGATTCAACTTCCACTGTCTAGCATTACTCATTTAGATGACCTTGAAGATAAAATTACAAACGATCCAGCGGCCTACAATGAATTGGTAATACAAACTTTTTAAAAGCTAACATTTTTTTAAAAATGAGTAACTGTTGTTTGTTTCGACAAACAAGTAAATAATAGTTTGGACATTAATGTATTGTTATCTTTACTAAACCTAAGGCTAATAGACTCGACTGGATCGGAGGAAAAACTGTTTCAATTTGTACACGTAAGACTTTACAAAAGCTGATGACAAATGAAACAGCGTCCCAGTTGAATTGGAAAGGAACTCGGGGCAAAACTGCATTTAGAAATTATGAAGTGTGTACGATTGTAATTGGTAAGTAAATATATATCGTTCATTTCAAACACGCAATTACGTATTTCATTTAATTTTCAAATTTTGCTTTTATATTTTTGTAATTCCTTGTGTGTGTGTGTGTACAAAAATATCCACAGCCTGTGTTCATACTTTTTATGGAAAGAAGGATGGAAACGAAACACTAATCCAGAATGCTGTCAAAGAATGGTTGAAAGCAGCTCCAAATCGGTATATATATATACATACATAAATTGTGAAAATATATAGCATATTGTAACATTGTGTTTGCGTTTGCTTACAACTTTACTGTAAATATTTATCGTTTTAATTTTTTCTACAGGGTAAAGACACAATGATCCGAGAGTGGACCATCAACATCTTAAACATGTCATCTGGAGGCCTGTAAAATGGTATCTAGTATAATTAACATCCTGTTGAAGTTGATATTGTTTTTAAAAAGTTGTTTTGTTTGTTTGGCTTACATTTTATACGTACTTATGTTGAGTAAGATGTGCATTTTGTATTACTACTCTATATTATTGTGAAACAATAATGTGTCATAGTTTTAATAATAATACTTTATTTGATACTTGTTTTTGCTATACTTTACCCGAGAATATTATATTCTATTTAGTCAATAACTTCAGTCAATATTAGTCATTGTTAATCCTCAGGATAACTGGCATATGTACTTTTGGGTTGTTTTTTAAAAAACTTTTTGTTTATGTGACTAATTCTACACGTGCGTTTTTTATTACTATACTTAAAATAGTTTATGTTGAACAACTATTTTTAAAATTGATATCCTGTTGAATTGCTTTTTAAAAATTGTACCGTTTGTATGACTTACATTTTATACGTACTTATATTGCACAAGATGTACATTTTTTATCACTACTTTACATTACTGTTGAACAACAATGTGTAATAATTTTAATACTGATACTTTATTTGATATTTGTTCTTCCTATGCTTTACCTGAGAATATTTTATCTAATTTTGTCAAAAATTTGAGTCAGTATTAGTCATTGTTAGTCCTGAGAATAATTGATATATGTACTTTTGGGTTGTTTTTTAAAAAAAATTTTTTCGTGTAACTAATCTTACAGGTGCATTGTTTTATTAGTATATTTAAAATAGTTCATGTTGAACATCTATTTTTAAAATTGATACTTTGTTTGATAGTTGTTTTTGTTATTTTATTCAAGTAAGTCAAATATCTGAGTCAGTATTAGTCATTGTTAATCCTGGGAGACATTTAATTACTGGTATTGTATAGAAAAACATTTAAAATGATATGATGTGTAATAAATACGGATGGTAGTACAGTGAATATTTGACGGTTCTTACCAAACCATTACTTTTCCCATATAAACACGAGTTTTACTAACACGAGAACGGAACGTGTAGAACACGTAAAAAAATTCACGTCAATTTGCCCGGACATTCACACGCGAAAAACACTCGTTTTTCCTCTTTTTTTGCCGTGTTTATCCCGTGCTGAACACGCATATGCGTTTTCGCCAACACGTTATAAAAACCCCTTTAACACGTATAGTGGTTACTTGGGTATTTTTCAATGGAACAAATTTAATGCTATTCAAGTTTTTATGGATACTTTGATCTTTGGGACTTTGCTCATCCTCGCAGCTGAAGCTAATGCCAAGGTATAAAGGGAATGATTTATTTGGTTTCTATAAAAATAATAATTAACTTACAGTCAAGTTTGAAAAATAGAGCAGCAACTTGGTAATATGGATGGAGAAATTGGAAACTGAGCTAGAATTCCGTGATGTGGACACAAAGTTGGATTTCCAAAGAAAATTGACACTAGTCTTGACTAAAATTCAAAGATATGCAATCGGATTAGGAGGAAATTTCATGATTATCACTTACCCGGCAGTGGCCAGTGTCAGTAAAATTATGTTGCAAACTGAAAATGTTCAAATTATTTTAATCATTGAACAAAAATGTACGTGTCATTAATACTAATATTGGTTTTATATTTTATGCTCCCAGGTTTTGAGTCTCGTCATGACTTGCTCCATTATTCTTGTTCAGCTGAAGGATGGGCCTTGATTTTTTGATGACCGTTTCTATTGTAAAAGTAGTTCTGATTACTAATTAGTCAAGACATTTCGTCTTTGTCCTGTATTGATAATTCCTTATATTTAAAAATGGTAGGGTATAAAGAAAGTATGAATGGTGTTTATTAAAAATTGCGTGAGAAATGTGTGTTCTTATCATTGGCTCTGGCTTTTGATGGAACACACAAAATCAATTACATGTCAATTAAAGTATGAATACGGTTGTTTATTTACTGACTGGATTCTAGAGCATATCTGGGATCCCTGTTTAAAGCGAAACAGGATTTCGTGTGAAGTACTTGAAAACAAGACAGTCAGAACAATTTAATTGAGTATTGTCCGACGCTTGTCGTCACAGTTATTTACATAGTCCTGCCTAAAGGGAGAAAGCCAATTTCTAGTTTACCTTCAGATTTCTAGTCTCAAAACTTAAAACCCAAGAAATTTTGGTTTAAAGAATATTAAAGTTTAAAATGAATCCAATCATTTTTTACTTGTCAATTTTTGTGTTCGCGACCACCAACGGCGTCCGTGTTGAAGTTGGCTTGGCGGGAAGGTAAATTTTTGATTAGTTTTCAACAAATTTTTGTGTTGTTAAAGATTGTTTTAAAATAATATACTTTATTGGCAGTTTTTATCACTACAGGGACTTTCACAATTCCGCTTTTGGAGGACCCCCTGATCCATTCGTAAGAACCAATATGAAATATTCACTGAAAAGAATCCTTCCAAGTATGTAACTGCAAAATTTTGAGCCTTTCCGTACCTCACTTATAAATAACTTCGACGCCGTGTGCGCATTTAGACTGCAATGTATGGGGGACAAAATTTTCAGCTACAAGAATCATAGTCAATGGCGTCGAAGTCTGGCATTATTTTTCCGTCACAATGTTTTCGTGCATAGCAAACCAATTTGTATTGCTGTCTTTGTTCAGTTCTTCCACCTTTCTACAGTATAGGTCAAAATGGTTAGTCTTAAATTTTTTGAAAAATTTTCGAATTAATATAGGTGAGGCTGGACTACGCAATTGGATCAAATGACTACGAGCTATTGGTCAAACATCAATCGTCCACTCCAAAAATCCAGTTTGGGCTGAGAAATTCCATTTTGAATACGTCGAAGCACTACACCAGGTACAAGACAGATACCGTCAATTATTTACCCCATTCTAATTCTCTCTTTAAACTAAATATAATTGCGTACACATTAAAAAATTAATTCACTTAAGAAAACGGACAAAGTTTCTTCAAAATTTGAAGTTCAAATCCAGGTTTAGAGATATTACGAGAAATAATTTTTAAAATTTCTCAATAGCATCTTCAGTTCGAGGTGATCGAACATGATCCCGTCGGGAACGACCATTACGGATTTGTCCACATTAACATATCTGAGTTGGTTGGAGCCGAAGGGAATCAGCTTGAACGAGATTTTGGGAAAGGTGTCCTCATAATCTCCAACGTTGCTCCATCGACCCATAACAAACAACCATAATCGATAAAGATTTGTGTTCCCAATAATATATGAAATAGTCTAGAATTACTGAATGAAGAAGTGGATTGTAAATTAATTAAAGTGAATTCATTATAACTGTTTGCCTACCTTCTTCAAGGTTCTAATGTACACCACAAATTATACAAATTCATTAGAAATTTCACAAACTTTGTCGTTGTGTGTCCTCAAAAAAATTTGATTAGAAGATTTGGATGAGTAAAATAGTTAGCACTTGCATACCTAACCACTTGCATTGCAAACTCATGGATAACGAGGTGATAATTGAAATTCAAGGTGAGAAAAGTTTACTCAGTAAGCATTAAGTAAATTAGCACACTCCGCCTAGACTCAAGGCCAGGTTCAAAATAACGCGAGGCTTAATGGCAAAAAGAGAGTTTGCTGGACACAATAACAAAACTCATGAATTACCACAGTGCACGATTCTAATGAAATAGTTTTGAATTCTTAGAAAATGATAGAATCATCACCCAATGTCTCGTCTGTAGAATTCCTTATAAATATCGAATACTCACGTACACTCCGAGACAATTTTGTAACCATAAAATCATTCGTCTTAAAATTCCACTGTCATCATAATAGACGCTAAAAATTAGTTTCACTGACAAACCATGAAATTATTTTCGTCAATCCTGATTTTGCACAGTTTGTTCCATCTCCAATTCACTGGTAAGTTTTTTGCCAAAATTGGATCCCCATTACAACTCAAAGTATCGCAAACATTTTTGTGAAAATCAATCAAAGTTGGACCTTAATTATAGTTTTAGCTGGCTCCACTTTTATCACACCAAAGCAAAACATTTCCTCCTCACCAATCGCAATTCCTTCCTCAGGAAACCCGGGAGAAAATTCCTTGGAGGAAGAACTGAAGACAGGATGTAATGTGAATGTCGAGGGTCACCCAAATTTGTATCTCCTCCCAAATTTCACAAATTGTGGGAATTCCTACACTGGAGAACCAAAAGATGAGGATAACAAAATTTTGACCCGTAGAAAAAGAGTTACAAATGGATTATTTACTCGACTCGGGAAATTCCCTTGGATGTGTCGGATTTATTTCTTGAAAGGTACCTAATATTCATAGCAGATTCATAATTTTTGACTCAAAATCACTGCCATCAAAATTTAAATTAACCTTTTCCATGTACCCATATTTTTAAATCAATTAATAGAGTCAACAATGCTGCTGTACTTTCATTGTGGTTGTTCAATTATCAATGAAAAATATGTGCTAACGGCTGCGCACTGCATGACTCAAAATACAGTGGCGGGAACACCGTAAGAAAAATCTTTTTAAAAAATATATTGTACAGTGTATTTACAATTCATCTTTGAATTTAATAGTTACTCCGTCGCAGTTGGGACTGTGAACCGGACAAGTGTGCGGGACTGCATCAACTTTGACCCCTCTTCTCTGACCCGAGAGTGCAGCTACAAAGAGAATATTTTGATTGATGAGATTATAATTCATCCAGAATACTCCACTTCTTCTTACAATGACATTGCTCTCGTCCGTCTCGTCCAACCCATCACATTCACAAGTAAATATTCTATAGAGCGAGATTCGAACAATAAGATAAATGATTTTCAAAAATGTCTGAATGATAATTTTCAAGATTTTTTGACTGGTTTTTTAATATGCATTGTGTAGACTTCGTCAGCCCAATTTGTTTACCGAGAAGTGAGGACTACTTCAGAAACTGGACAAACTACAAATTGTCAGTTGCAGGTAACGCCGAACCAAAAGAATCCTGTTCAGTTACATTAAAAATCATACTATTTTAATTTTAATCATAATTTTAAGGCTGGGGTCAAACGGGGGACGAAGTTGATGTAAATGAAGATCCTGGTAAAATTACCAATTAATATGTCAACTCAGTATCCCTCAATTGTGTTATATGTTTGTGGTTTGTACCAATTTCAGTTTTACCTCAAAATATGAGAGATTTGAAACTTCCGCTCGTCCCTCGAAAAATATGTGATGATCACTACACCCGAATCATTCGGAAATTGGATGGGACAAAAGTAAATTTTCCAAACTGATTCTCACAGTTATTTTGAACCTACCGCAAAAATATGAAATTTGGCTTGTTGTCGCTCCCCAGTTGTGTGCAGGGGGCTTGCCGGCTCAAGGAGACTGTAAGGGAGATAGTGGTGGACCCTTAATGAAAAAGATGAGGATACCTCCAGAGGACGATCCTCATGACTTGAAAGAACATTGGGTTCAATTTGGAATTGTCTCCGATGGTCATTGTGCTTTGGAGGGTGTTCCAGGGACTTACACAAACGTCCTTGCTTACATGCCCTGGATTTTGTCCAGTCTGGAGCCATGATGCATTTGTTCAATTCACAGCAGGGATAGACTCAACAATAAAACGCCCCTTTTATTAAAATACTAATTCGACATACAATATCAAATATTATTTTTCATATCATTCGCAGTCTGACCTTGTTATGACCTTGCTATGTCAACTAGTCGATGTATGAGTACATATTTAATTCTGAGAAGGACACAACAGTGGAAATTGGCTGGTAAGTGAAACTTGATATGGAGAAAGGTTGTCAAGGTGTCACGCCAACGACAGCTGTTGTCGCTGGTGACGTAGTGGAACTAATTGTTGTCGCTGGTGACGTAGTGGAACTAATTGTTGTCGCTGGTGACGTAGTGGAACTAATTGTTGTCGCTGGTGACGTAATAAGACTTATTGTTGTTGTCTCTGGCGATGTAGTGGGATTTATTGTTGTTGTCGCTAGTGACGTAGTAGGATTGATTGTTGTCGCTGGCGACGTATCAGTATTTTGTGTAGCGGGATTATTAGTTGCCTGTGTCTCATTAGTGTACGATGTGGTCTCACCTGTACTTGGATTAGTTTGACCTTCCGTTGTTGACTGTCCGATTGTCGAAGAATTAGACTCACTCGTTGTATCACCTGATGAGGATGAACTTGAAGAAGTGGAGTCTTCCGTTACGATGATAGGAGCATTGGAAGCAGCAGTTGTCAAGGCAGTTGTCACCATTGTTGTATCCGGGGACGTGAGGTCAGTACTCAAGGTCGAAGGTGGCGTAGAGCCAGTCGTAGGAATGATAGTAGTGTCGGTGGGAAGACCAGTTGTTGTTCCCAAACTGACTGTTGTCAGAGATGATGTGGTATCAATGGGTGGTCCTGTGGTAGAACCGGGTGTGTCGGAACTAGTTAGAGTTGTACTTTGACCGGGGACTGGTAATGGGTCATTGGTTGTCGAGATTCCACTTGTTGTCATCAGAGTGGTGTCCGTAATAACTGTCGTTGGAGAAGCTTGACTTGTCGTCGTCATAGGCATTGTTGACACTTGAGTGATGACAGCCATGGTGGTCTTTGTGGTAGAAGGTTGTGGGGACATTGGAAGTTGAGTGATTGTTCCCTCACTTGAAGAAATGATTTGGAGATGAGATTGGAGTGCAGTCAGTTTTGCTTCAATTAATTTTGTTTTAAGAATAAGCCAAAGTGAAGTCACATTCCCGTATGCTAGTCCCCTAGCCAGGCAGATTAGAGGTCGGAGTTGGAGTTCGTAATGGTCTGGATTGTGATTTGCAAACTTTCCTTCACACAATTCTGTCAAAATTTAATTTAAACTTATTTAGTTAGAGAAACTATTATTTTTATTAAAATTTAAATTAATTCCGTACCGCTAAGTGAGTAGTAAGGAAGGCCAGTACTGACGAGTTGGTAAAAATATCCCACCAAAATGACACAAGGACCAATCAATTTTAGTCGTTGTCTTCGTCGCATTTTCGAGTGAAAAACAATCAAATCCAAATTTTTGTAGACAAATTTTTGGGATGAGGTAATAAATCAATATTACATTGAGCTGATATTTGTGGGTGAAAAAAAGGGAAATTCATAATATTTGCGAAATCGTGACTCACAGTCGAAACAACGCAATGACTGGAGCGATGACTTTTGAAGTGCCGGAAATTGACTCATTTTCCCTATTATGAAAAAATCTGTTGTCAAAATTATTTCCTAGTCGTGATCCAACGGAAAGGGAAATTTTTTTTGTCAAATCTTATAATTCCACAACAACAATGAATCTCCAAAAATGGACATTTCCAGCCAACTACATAAATAAATACGTAATTTAGTTCCTCACGTCCTCCGATTATTTCACATCCTCATCCCGCACTCGTATTCACTTTCATTCTGGTTTTCCCGCCCCATTTTTTAAAAAATATGATCTTCCACTGAAAACTAGTCACTCGATTCGGAAACAAAAATCCGTTTTAATTCGCACTTACTGGTCACTACAATTCCGAAATTCAAAACACTAACAGGAACTACATTGAACATTTGTACATAAAAATAAAAAACAATTAAGAATTAACTCCTTCTTGAATCAAATTCTTTTGTTTCGCAATGAGCCTCCGATGTTCCCTAATATTTGAAGTTTGTCTAAATTGGTTAATCCTCTTCCTCGCCGTCACTACAGCACGATTAGCTAGTCTTGCACCAGTCCTGGCTGTCCTTGTGGCAATCCTCACACCAGTTCTTGTGGTCCTCACAGCAAATCGAACACCTGTTCGAGCTGTCCTCACACCCATCCTCAATAAATTAGTTAATTCTAAAGATCTTGTATCCCGGGTCAATCCTCCCTTCTCTTCGTCTGAATCTTCCGGGTTTTCTACCGGATCAATAGCTTGTGCTGACAGTAATGGGATTTTGTCATCTTCCATGGAACTTGGACGTAAGGACAAAATCCTCCTCTGCGGTCCTCTCGAATCCTCTGCAACAGTCGAATCGAATTGGCCACCAAGTTGTGGGGTCAAATTCTCGCCGCCATTTTCAATCTCGAATGACAAGACAGTAGAAGGGGAAGTGAGGATCAAGGAAAAAGCCAGCAGCTAGAGAATTAGAAAACAAATTGTTGAATGCATTTTTAAAAATATTTACTAATTAAATGAGATGTAAAAGAATATTACAATAGGAAGCATGATGCTAAAAGGATGTGTGTAGACTGTATTTCCTTCTAGCTGGTCTTCAAAAGTTCAAAGTCAACTAAATTAAAAATGTGTGTGCGTTTGAGGGAGAGCATTTCTGATTAATACAAATTAGACAGGGTTTTTTCTGGGAATTTTTGTAAAAAAATTTGGACAACGTCAATGTGCTTTACGTTGATGTTGTGTGCAAAACCTTTTCTAGGGAAAATATTTTGCAAGTGGTCATACAACTTTTTACACGTGTTGGGCTGTGGACAAAAAAGTGAGCCACACAAAACATGTGCTTCTTGATGGCATGCATTATAATGACAGTAGCTGAGTTTTTTGATTCGCGTGTGGTCCTAGGAAGTGCAAAGTGTTTGTGATTATTGAGTAAGGGTGGAATAGGGAGGAATTGAGAGTGTCGAGAACATGAATTTTTTCACATAAATCAAGACTGCTTTACACAGACTGGATGGGATGTGTGGGGTCCTTGGCGTGTATATTTAAATATACTATTTTCCGGCAGGTCTCAATTGGCCAATTCATCTTATTTAAATTATGAGAGTAATTTGAATATGCATAAGGTTGTGTATTTTAAAAACACACACAACTGTAAGAGTGTCAGAGGACATGGTAAAATAACTTTCTGTTTTATTGAGCTGAAACTTTACAGGAAGCTTCCTTAGACCTTTCTGAGCAACGATTAAATGGATCACTTCTCGGGAGATTACTTCCCTTGACCTCCATAGGTCAAAATGTAA
>WJFB01003693.1:0-12295 GCA_009870185.1 Pygmarrhopalites habei | reverse complement strand
TATAAAATTACACACATGCACAAACCTCTGAATTGTTTTAGTGCATGTGGAATGACAAATGGTCAAGTCTTCACTTGACATGGTAAATGAAGCATAAAAACATGAAGCATCAAACATAAATTTAGAGTGATACTATCGATTCATGTTTTGTCAAAAAAAAATAAACCCTTTTTATTTTTGTCACTTTTTCGTTGTAGCCCAACGTCCCTTGAATGTGATTGGCTAGAAAGTCAGTCAGCTGTATGTGTATAGCCAAAACGACGTGGTTATAGTACTATATCCCAAATGAGCTCTCTTCCCCTTCTATACTCTTTGCCACTCAACATCCCCTTAAATATCCGTTTTGTACACACGAATATTACAATCATGTAGAAATACGTCAGCCAACAATTTTTACAACGAGAATAATCTGTAGAAAAGAACGACACATGCTCATCATTACGAGAGCAAAAATCATAATAATTGACATCCCAGATGCATCCTTCACATACAATGGAAAATGGAAGCACGTGTGCCACATGCCTTTCCGTTCTCATATAAATATTTTACTACTTTAAAAGTATTTTCTTGGAATTATTCGCTCCTACAATCACTACAATGTTACAATGACATCCTATTTCAACGGTTTTACTTCCTACATTCCATCTAATTGCACATTGATCATAATAGAAGGGATTCCAATTTTTTCAATTGACAATCAAATGAACACGCACATTCTCCACTACTAGTACGATTTTAAAATGTACAATATTTGTGTGTGTGGGCACTGACCTTTGATGATGAAATTCCGTTTTGAACTATTATTATTATATATAAAGGAGAATCCATGCGTTTTTTCGGAAAATACAATATTTTCAGTTACAAACACTAATTTCACTCAGATAATCAATTGTGGGTGGGTAAAAACGAGAGACATGTAATGGAACACACTGATTGTTTACTCTCGTACTATTGCACGGTACACATTCAAAATCCACTGTGTTTATCTTCATGTACTATTTGAAAGCTCTTAAAAACAAGAAGCAACTCTACTCTTATCCTCATCGCAACACGTTCACTTCTGTTCTCTCACTCTCAGTCAGTAAGTACTACATACACTCGAACATGTATCGAGTTACGCTCTCTTCCTAATCATGTCTCTAGTACATGCTGAACAGGAGCCACTCTTTACGCTTTAAAAACGTTTCAGCTCCTTGACCTTGTCCCATGCAATACTCCTCACTCTCTCTCCTTACGCCTTACTGTCCCCTCACGTCCTCCTCTAATAAAGTGTGTGTAGTACATCAAATCTCAATTAGTTATTCGCATGCGAATCCCAGACAAATCAAAAACGTTGAGCTTGATGGGAAACGTTATTTGATACACACTACTAACGGGGCATAATCGTATCAAGTACTAAATATGATATTAATGTCGTTGTTCTCACACTTTGTATAAAAATATAATTGAAATGCATGGTTCCTCAATGACGTCACTAGACAATTCAAAAGAGAGAGAACAATTACAAGTACAAAATGATCACACATCAAGATTCTCGATATATTATTATTGTACATGGATACCTAGTAGGTATTACCTACTACTATGTATGTACCAGTTTGAAAGTTTGTGTGAGTCATCATCACCTTCACATGTTCCAGGTCATTGTTTGATCACTCATGAGGAGAGATAATAACTTTATTCATCAACTTGTCACTCATTAGATTCTCTCTCTACTACAAATCATCATTCACTAATGAATGAATGTTCACTCAACTAAATAGAAATTATTTTGTTGTTGTTAAATTAACCTACGACTCTTACAAATTATCCAATATTTCATCATCATAATTCTCTTTTGTATTTTCCTTGAGAAATGTAATTTTCAAAATAGATTTTACTACTCTATGTAAGTTTGTCATAATTTTACTTTCAGTTTTGTATAACATTCCGAAAACAGAACATTAGTATGATTTCTATGATGGTAACCTCAGTCATATTCACACACACAGACACACAACGATCCAGTCGAAATAATGGAGAGTATACGTAATGATCGTAAGTACTCAAGGTGAGTGTGTACTTTGGAATCTTTCAAAATGAAAATTGAAACCTAGAATGAAAGCAGGCCGATACTTTTAGTGAAGCAGGTAATTTAAGTACCATTACTCCAATCTTGGAAACATTAACAAGAGAAGACTCTAGGTATACACAAACACACACACAGTAATAAACTAAAGTAATGCCGAAAATAGAGCATTCTTCAATACATCAAAAGTTATTGGTAACCTGAGGTGGAAACAGCAAATGGAAAAAATTACAAACAATTTCCCAGAAGAGCTCAAACTTTATGACTGAGTCCACAACATTCCTAAATTATGAGTCCTAACACACAACGACACAACATGGTATTTACTCAGTCGTCAGTGTCGTCACACACAAGTTAAAGTGCAGTAGTATATCACCAAAAATACTTGTCAAAAAATATTACCTTTTGACTCCTGTGGGGGACTTGTATCCAAAGGGAATCAGATGAAAGTCGCTCTCACTACAGACCTAAGAAAAGTTAGAATCATATCAATTTTTGGTTCGTTATATGCGAGTGAGTGAAACACCTTATAAAAATCGTCAGAATCAATTTTTTGTAAAATCTAATTGTACAAATCGTTTACTAATATCCTAAGGAAGAGAGTAATGGTGGGTTTTGAATTCATATGTTGACCTCTGTGACCTCACCCTGGGCAGTTTTCTAAAATTTCCCATTTCCCTTTTAGACATGTTTAAAAGTCGCCACACTAAATGTGTACACGGCACTACTCTTACGTCACCCCAAAAGCCATCCATCTCCGGATCACAGATTCCCAATGGCTATTAAACTTTAATCAGGAAAAGTTTTATTCATTTTGTTCTCTAATGTCATACAAGTCTTCCTAAGGGTACAGGGAGCGTCAGCATGAGTAATTTAGCTACAATGAGTCCCTCATAAGGACTAACGATCAGTACAATTAGTATTTTCAAAAATGGTAATACAGTAGTTGAGACGAATTAACTAGTAATTATAATAGCCAACAATAAAATAATGTCATTCGCATACAAAATTCAATTTTTTGCACTTACTTCCCGATCTCGGTGATGTACAGCACATTTGAAAGAACGACTCCGCTTACCACTCATCTACAACAAAATAATCAGTGATTTCTCATTAAAATTGATCAATTAACAAAAAGGTGTTAACTAGCATAAACTCAATTTGCGTAGACATTAAAGGAATGGTAGTTCATAAACAAGGGAAGTCCCCTCAACTCATGAATGAGTGTAAAACTGTTTGGTTAATACATGTGAATGTTTTAGATGAAACCACGCAACCTCCATTTTTTCCCAAATGGCTCGGAGACTTCAACCACACCGACCCAAAATTAAAGTAGGGGACCCGCAGGTCCCGTCCAACCCAAAATGCCATATGGATTGATAGACACGGGGGGAAATTTTCTCTCTCTCCTCGATACATCCGCTTCCGTTCACAAAATCACCTCCTCCTCCTCAGTCGACAAACAAAGAACTTCCCCTCCCCCTCACACATCCAAATTCCATTCTTTGTCAGGATGATGTTCATACTAATCTCGATACTAAACCCTCCCTGCTGTCGTACAAATTGAAGGAACCCATCCACACACACACACCCTCTCTCTCTTCACTTCACCTCAGAAACACCTGAAAAAAACCAGTCCTTCACATCAAAGCTTGACTTCACAATGTGAGGAGGAGGGGTACTTGATCCTCAAGTACTCCCTTTCATTTCCTTGAAATTATGAACCCACAACAACAGTGGAATGTGAGTTTCAGAAAAAACTGAGAATCTCCATTCAAAAGATGATCCAGACGGAAGGAGTAAAGGTCGAGTGGAGGCGGGGGAGGAGTAAAATTGCATAATATTATTATTAGTATGCAGAGGTGCACTAAATATTTATCAGTCTGTGCATCTTGTACAAACCATTAACATGACATGTTAATGATTGACTTCCTCTCTCCTCCTCTTCTCACCACCATGAATTCTAATCTGAGGAGAACAGACACACACACACCTTGTACAAATCAACGTGCATCCGCATACTTGAGAATTTCTTTCTTGAAACAACTTTTCCTAGTTGAAACTATGCCATATATGCAACAGGATATTTTGGTTTCAAAAAAAGTACGACCAAAAAAGTGATACAACGTCATTAAAATTTTTAACTCCTGAAATTCATGTTGTACACACACAAATTGGGTGACTCATTCCAAATTCATCACCTCACAAACAAACAAATAATTTTGAAAAACAATGTGAAAGGATGACGGAGATTTGTGTGACCTCAATCAGGAAGGGTGTCAAATATTTTTTGATGTGACTCGATTTATGAAGGATGCACCGCACGTATTTCCAACATACCAAAAAATATTTGCTCTGTTACCACAGTACGTATTATACTTTACACAGTCAGTCCCAAGTAATGCTAACAAACATTAATAGAGATAAAAGAGAGAGACAGGTACGGAGGATTATCAGTCGAACGGAAATGAACATATGGAATTGTTTTTCCGCTCATCCTTCAATAAATCTTCAAATATCTGAATGATAAGGATCAATGATGATGACTTGGTTCCTGTCCCTGTCTACAACGTCAACCAGTAGAGAGAGAATTGACCTGCCAGGGCTTGTCTCCTCTTTCACCGCGACAAAGGAAAGAATCGACAAAGAAATTTCTTCTCTTCCTCCTTGTCTGTCGATTGTCATACAAGACCATCATCTCATCTCATCCATGCTCTTCCACAATATCAAAGTATCAATAAAATATGAGCGCTCGCTGTTTTATTTGTTTTCCCTTCCTCCCCGTCTCAGATGCGTGCCTGCGTACACACACACATCGTAGACAGGACGAAGCATACATTAAAATATGGAAAAAAAAGTTTTCATTCAAAACACAATAATGTGGAGATACAGGAGTTAGACAAGTTTTCAAAATATTTCGTCTCCCCTTCCACACTATCCTCTCAAATTACCATACAATACGACATACGAAAAGTACATCTTCCACACGCACACATTCACTCAATCTCTCTATTATTTGATCAGCCATCAAACTACGCACAGAAGGATAGAATCACGGTGCGTGTATCTGAAGGCCTGGAGGAGCCACACACACAAACACGCATGAAAAAACAAGTGGATTAAATGCTGTCATGGAGGTTCGAGTGTATTAAATGGTAAGATAGACGAGACACAAGGTTCAACACAGTCTGATGGATGATTTGACACCTTCCCGTGTCTGTGTACTCTCTCCTCCGTACAAACAGACTCCAGATCCACAGAGAATTATCCTATATACCCATTGCAAACTGAGTATGAATTTTACAAATTGTGCAGGAGCCCTTTGGAAAGGCGCCCTCCCCTGAGGAACTGGAAATGCGTGTCTATCCGGATTTCCGCTTTCCCTCTTTACTCCCTTTTGTCTGAACAGTACGCACGCCGACACACAGGACGTATCCTTGTGGAAATAGGACCATCTCAAAAATATCAACTCCTACACACTCCCAATATTGTTCTCTCACTCTGTCTCTGTGAATATTCTAATGTATGGAGGACAGTCGTAAGAGCAATTTAAATGTACATGGAAGTAGTCACTGAGTAATTGTGCATGGTACATGTACTTTCATGTTCAACACACAGCCATACAGACACAGACACACTGCATCGTGGAGCAGGGGCTTCTCCCAGAGTCAGAGAGAACTGTGGAAATTTAGAATGATAATTCAAATCCAAATGGGGATATCCATTATGTGTATTTTAATGTCCAGCAGCATACACACACTCCCCATAGATATTTAATGTGGATGGAGGAGGATAATTTGCGACCACATATATTTTCAGAAGGATGAATGGAGAGGGCCAGGTAATTTATTCAAAGATTAAAAAAAATTTGAAAACGCATCACGTCCTTCCCTCAGCTCAACCGAGCTTCTCGTTCCGTCGTAATGTGTGTGTATTTATGTGTGAGGGAGGAGGGTCATTTCTGTCAGCTAAATCCGTGTGTGCAGTATTTTGTGAGGCTGTGACACAACCTCCGTGTAGTGACTATGCCTATACATTTATTTTATACAAGGTGGATATTTGGAAGGGAAGAAATTTTTTGTCTTTCTTTGGAAAATGACCATTTTTAGGACACCTTCCTCCACACACAGAAACACACACGGCTCTTCATGAGCTCTCCATCTAGACAGATGAAAATTTTGACCTTAGTTTGCATTCTAACGACTCTAGCATGTCTGGAAATAATCATCACGTGTTCCACACTCACACACACAGTCTTCCTATTTCCCCATTTCAGACAACAACAAACGGGAATTGACTACACCTAATGTCTTTACATAGAGAGTACACACTTCCAATTATCCTCAACTCCATTCCAAACATCTTAAGACTTTGTGTCTCCAGTCACAGAAATTGAAGAAGGAATTTTATTAAAATTATTTTACAAAAAAAAATTGTTTTCCATGTTCATACGACGGAGATGGAAAAGTCCAGAACAATTTTTGAATGGACAGAATAACTGTAGAATATGAAAAGCAAATAGTCCAAAGTACACAGTCAGGTCAAGTTCAGTCTGAATGGACTGAATGGATGGGAGAGGAAAGGGAATGTGAATGAAGTCGTCTCCAATTTCCCATTCATTCCCTTCTCCTCCCACACACACAAACAGAAATGCATGCTCACCGACCATAATCCCTGAACCAAAACCAATGGAACTGTTTATGCAAATATTTTCTAATGCATTTTTTGTGTGTGGCTGGATGTTGTGCACCACTTCCAGTTCCTTTTAAACACAAACCTCTATTCTCTGTCTCTCTACTTTCATTTCCCAAAGTTGGATTTTCAACTAATTTTAAAGTAACGTTAGTGTGGAGAGTCACTTTTCCCTCCCCCTCCACGTACACACACTCTAATAACTTGTTTAGACGCTCATGAATATTTCATGGAGAGACTGTGTGTGCCCATGAGGAGCAGGTAGATGTGTGGAGAAACTAGGAAAATGGGAAAAAATAACAAAAACTTTGGGAGATTCTATTCATTCGGTGAATTGGACTGATGAGGCAGTCAGAGAGTTGAGTTTGAGAAAAAAATGTGGAGTAAAATTGAAACCCAAAGTAATCACTTGCAATCTCCAAATTCCGGAGCCAATTCAATGCATAAGCAATGCACATGTATTGGAACTGAAAAGTATATACTGCTATTGAGGGAAGACATACAAGGTACATACGTGTGCGTGTGGGGAAAGGGGTATGTGAGGATTGGTAAGTATTTTCATTTTAGTATTGAGGGTTTAGCAATATAATAGAAAAAGAAGGTCAGAGAGAATGGGAGGAGGATGTTTGTACTAAAATAAAAGGGAAGACGGGAGGGGGAGGAGGGGAAGAGTCCATGAAAAAGCGGAGAAACAGTCTCAAAAGAGACAGAGAAAATTAATTCCATGTTCAGCCATTCCCATTGTATAATTCAGAAGAGAGAGAGAGAGAGAGTCTGTCCAATGGACCAAGGAGAAAGAGGGAGGGAGATTCTTCGGTTTTTTTCATTTCATTTCCAAGGGAGGAGGAGGAGGGATGGATTACTTTTATGAGAGTCCCTATATATGCATTATTATTATATGAGAGGATTCCTGGTTAGCAGAACAGACAAAAAGTCCCCACGATCCTGTACATAGTTTTCCATGGGCGAAATTTTTTTCCCTTCCCTTCTAAAAACACACCAGAGCTACATCATTTTTTTCTGGAAGAACCTCTTTCCCTATTCATACAACGGAAATACATATGTAATATGTAGGGCTCATGCCAAAGAATAATGGAGACACTTTCCCTTTAGCTTCATATTCTCATTTCTGATTCTGGTCTGACCTTTTTACATGCTACACACTTTACCTGGATTCACAACGAACACACACACACTCTCAGCTTAAGTCGAAATGTCGTTCCGTCTAATTAAACATTCACAACAGACGAACATTATGGGATGGGAAATAAGTTCAAATCCAAAAAACTTTGGCTTCCATCAACTCTCTCTCTCTCTCTTTATCATTAGTCTACTCCACGTGGATATTCATCACAAATCACCAATCCTGTCTATCATATTCACGGAGAAACCACGGAAAGTTCCAGCGTGTGACCTCATATCAAAATACTAGCGCGTGGACTTAGTGCACTACAAGTTTCCCACATTTTAAAACTAACTAATTGTTGACAATATTCTGCATAATATTTCACATTCGCATAGTAAATTTTTGCACACTTGTACAAGAAAAATAATTTCAACTATTTTTGTAAAGTCGAGTACGAAGAAATTACGTGAGGTCAACATGTCACAGCAGCTTCAGAGTGCAATTGAAAATAGGGAAAATATGAAGAGTAGTGTTGGTGGTGGACATGACCGATGCGGAAATGAAGTTGACACGTGACCCCCCGACTCGTGGAGATTTGTCCAAGGAGGAAATATTTTGGGGGAAAGTTTGTGATAGTGATGGAGTGTATATTAGAATATAAGAGGAGTCTCTCGCCCATTCCCCTTCTCCTCCCTCCTTCCCTTCTCAGGGGAAGGAGGACGACCAGCAAAAAATCAATATATGAAAGGCACATGCGGGAGGTAGTGAACGCTCACTGTTTTGTCCCACACACACACACGATATTATGAGATTACGCAGCGGGCACATTTACTCTCTCCCCCCCTCCACACTACACTACACATGGATATTAATATTAACGTTATTCCGACTTGATAAGTTAATTTTCAAGAGAGAGAAGGAGAGAGTCGCTCTAGTCGGAAAGTTTTTCTTTGCATATTTGGCTCCTACTCCTCCAGTCCCTCCATATTTTTCCAACTGAGACATGCACAGTTTTGCGTGTGTCCTTCCCTCCCTGAATTTCCCTAGCCATTGTTAGTGAATTCCAAATACTTCTTCTCCCAAATACCTTTCCTCTTGGAACTCTGCATGGTTTTGCCTGTGTGGAGTAGAAATGGGTTTGAGAGAGAGGGAAGGAGGGATGGTGAACGGTACATATTTTGCATTTTAGTTTGGAAGGAGGGAAGACAGAGGAAAGGAAAAGAAGAAAATCGCTGGGATTCCTTCAAATTGTCGCACGCTGTGTACCATTGACATGAAAAGTTTTTGGAAAGAATTTTAAAATTTACATGTTAATTTTATTATTTCTCAACACCCACAACCATTCTCTCTCTCTGTGCGTCTCTTTATACATATATGTGTGTGTGGCGGATGGAGAGGAGGACGAGGATAGCGTGACTCTATTATAAATGGTCCATGATTAAAATTATTGCAGGACAAGGAGTCAAGTTCAGGATGGAGCAACTGCAATACAGTTCAAATTAGGATATTTCTCATATCCCCTTCCCTTCCCCCTCCCCCTCTTCCTAATTTGCAATATTCTGGGAGGGACGGGAAATGACATGGACGTGGTCATTTCAACTTTTCCACAGTCTTCCACACGCGATTACAGGGTTGGATCCATTGATAAATTTTCGTATCTCTTTAAATTCTCAACACATTTGAGAATCCTCCATCAAAATGGATTATCATATGAATATTAGATTTTTCCCAATTTTATCCTGACGACACTCCATGATAAATAAGATTTGAGAAACTTGTAGATTCGTGCACGAATATAAATAAATTCAGGATTTACATTTACCTGGGAACAACACACGCACAATTAAAGGAGTGAAAGGGTTTGAGGGGAAAAGGTGAAGAGTTTCTTTGGGGTTTTGGAGGATGAAAAAATAAAATGTCGGGATGACACGAGACCCCCCAAAGTTTGCGTGTGAAGACTTTGATATTATTAACAATAAAAATACAATTAGGGTGAGTGTGATTTGTAAGGAAGGGTGAAGTTTGGTGGATGGTGAAGAAAACTTTAAATAGTCCTTAATGATCTTTCCCTCGGTATCCCATCCACCATCCATCCCAAAACTCTACAAAGTAAACATGTATTTAGTTGGGAAAAAGTACATGGAAAAACTTCCCATCTTACTACCTACTACTATTCTATCTCTATGTATCTTCGTATTGTACAATAAAAGTTGGAGGGACCACATACATGTGATGCGTAAAAAAATGTTTACTTTCCCCTCCGAAGAAACCTCGTTTCTCTCTCTCTCTGGTCTCTGGTATGTGTGTGTCGAAAAACGGAAAAAAAGGAGAGTGGACCAGACCTCGCCGCAGTCACACACTCACATACAAGAAGAGATACATATTCGCATGATCGTTGTTCCCCCGAAAAAAAATTCTATAAAAAAGACACTTAAAAACTTTTTCCTTTACTTCCTCTCCTTCTCTACTTTTCGGAAAGATACATGTAAAGAGAGAGAAAGAGAGTAGCTGTAGCTGGTCTCTGTGCACAAGATGAATTCAAAGCATTTCGTTTTCACGGAGAAGGAAAATAGAGAGAAAGAGAGAAACTTTTCCTTTAACTCACGTAGTCATCACATAAAATTGCGAGTACATTGCAAAAAAAAGAGAATCCACAACTCGATTTACTCCTCGATACTTCAATTCACCTTCCTTCAGGGAAAAAAGAGAGGACTCAGCTTCTTTTTGTGCATGAGAGAAAACTGTGTGTGTGTTTCTTTTTACCATGTACAGTTCGGAGAGGGAAAAAGTATCAAATTTTGAGTACAATTATATTCTGATTGATTCGTTGTTGGACTAAAAAGTATAATATGTAGTGGGCTTGACTTAAGTAATACTCCTTGTAAATATCTTCCTACACACACACACACATAAAGAAGTATAAAAAAGTTATGTTCCCAAAAGGGAGAGAAGCCACCACATTTTATTTATATAGATTTTTTTTTGAAAATGTATTTATTTTCCATTCTATCAATACTCGAGTAGTTTTCCCATCCACTAAGGTTGCTGACTTGACTTTCTCATCCTTCAAATTTTCCCTTCTTTTCTCTCTCTCTCTCTCTGCTCTTGTGGAAGAGGATGTGGAGCGTACACACACAAAAAGTCAAAGGGATGGTACATGAGAAAGACTGCATATGACTGTCTTTATAATGTCTATACTGTTGTTTCCGTATTCCCCACTATTTTTCCAGGGGGAATGGACTAGAGATCGGACTCGAAGCGATTTCGAGTGCTCGATGACGTCACACGAGCCTCGCGAGCAATGCTCGAGTTTTTCGAGCGTGTAGAGCATCGGACCCCAGCCAATTTTGTCTCTAGGTCGCGGGTTCGATTCCTGATGTTGTTGATTTTTTTCATCACTTTTTTTACTCAAAAATAATTTACAAGTATTTTTACTAGCAATACTATTAGTGTTCATGTGATAAATATTTATTTCACATTCCAGCAAGTGTGTGTTAATTTTTTAAATTTTAATGTTGGACTTGGACGCCGTTCACGGCAATTGGCAACCACACAACTTTTCCTACGTCTCTTACTGTGCAAAATACAAACAACTGGCGTCGAAGTTCAACATTTCTTCTTACAAGTCAACTGACGATCTTTTTAATCGTGACACACACAAAATTCTATTTTACTATTTTAAATGAACACATTCGATAATTATTGAATTCCTTGTCAATTTTTTTTGAAATCCTGGAAATCCGATTTCCCATTTTCTGGATTATCTGGATTTTCAGAATTAGAAAAAACTCATTGTTCGTCCAGTCAAGTTGACCTGAGAAACTGATAAGTCAAGTGAGTCAACTTAACTTGAATCGACCTGACTTGAGAACCCGCAATAGGAACTGAATGTGTACAGGACGCAATAATACACACCGTGACATATACCTGAGGTCAAAGTTTATACTCTCGTAATTGTTGACATTTTGCCAACTTTTTTAAAGTACTTGTGTTTTTCTAGGAAGTACACTTGTCAATACATTTTGTGACTTAACTGTTCATTCCCAATCATATTACAATGATCATTTTAACTGTCTTTATGGAACGAAAGGTCCCCACATAATTAAATTGTTCCTGCAATTTTATTTCAAATTAAAATTTAATTATTTAATTTTCTTTATGAATATTACGAACTAGAGTCCACAATGTATCGCAAGTTTATTGTTTGACTCCATTTGACATTTAGTTTTGTGCTTAGTATTTTTTGAATTTAAAATGGATGACAAGTGTGATGAAGTATGTGTGTGTGTGTTAAGTAAATTCATTTAAAATAGTAAAATAGAATTTTGTGTGTGTCACGATTAAAAAGATCGTCAGTTGACTTGTAAGAAGAAATGTTGAACTTCGACGCCAGTTGTTTGTATTTTGCA
>WJFB01003692.1:0-12299 GCA_009870185.1 Pygmarrhopalites habei | reverse complement strand
GTGCTGGGTAGTCTTTAATGAGGTCAGGGACAAGTAGTGTAAACTGATTAAGGAAATGAGCTATTGTAATGTCAGCCAAGGAAAGAGATTTCCCCACATAAAATCCTGTCCCATTTTGTTCTAGAATTTCACTGAATTTTTTGCAACATTTAGGAGTCGTGACTTCCACAAGATTTTTCTTGGCTGCTTCCTTCGTCTCTTCAGTTTTGGCCATCCGAATTGCCTTGTAACCTACACAATTCCATTTTTAAAAAAAAAGTCATCGAAAGTATTTTTCTCTCTAAAACTTTCTCCTAATTAAAAGCAATTGAAAATTCTCCCACTTTGCATGTAGTCATTGAAGCCATCCAAAAGTTCTTCAATTTTTGCAGCTTCCAATTCATTCGAGCCCATCAAATTAAACCTCCTCGCGAGGAACCGACCGATTGTGCCCGACTGGGAAAGGATCGTGTCACCAAATTCCAAAACTGGGATTTGACCATACGGCAAATCTACGTAGAAATTCTGAAATTAAATTCATTTAAAAAATTATGAATTCAAAGAAATTTTTTGAAAATAAATCTGACTCTGTTTTAGTGCCGGTGGAATGACCCCAGGTTGACCGACGGTATAGGATAGTCTCACATCTTCAAATTCTACACCAGCTACTACGAACAAAAGCCGAATTTGTTCGGCTCTCCCCTCGACATCAAAATACGTTAATTTGTACTCTGGCATCTCTACTTTTTGGCAAAAAATATTCGCCAAAAATCTTCTGTCAATATATATATGCAGCAGCGTCTCCCTCCTCACTCCTGTGTGTGTGTGTGTATAGAAAATTTGGAAAAAATCTGAGAAATTGGACTTGAGAGACTAAAAAGGAACCAAACTGGACACTCTTTTGCAAACCTTTTGGCTTGACACGTGTGTCAAAAATAGCGAGAGAGATACAGAAGCCATGAATAGGAATGCTTATAATCTACCCAGGATTTTGCATTGTGTATTACATAACTTGGCTTTGTAAGGACCACACACACAGACACACTTGAACGTTCAATGTAAGGATAGATATCAGGTTCAAAATGATGGACAACCAACCTTGAGATGCAAAATCTATTGTTTGGCAATACACAGCATGTCCCAAAAATCAAGCGTGTGTCTTTCACATCGAGAGAGAGAGAGTAAGTTTAATGAATGACTGATAAATCTAACAATTGTAAGCTTGGCCGTTTGAGAATTTCCAGAACAAAATACATTTTAATTCACAAAAAAAGTATTTACATTTTTTTGAGTATTTTTTTCTCTGCCCGATCATCATCAAAGAATAGTAAATCGATGTAGAGAGTAGCAGCCAAGATTAACGTTTTGTTGACTATACTAGCCTTCCCTGGAAAAATAATTTCAAAATTGTCTGCATCCGTTGACGCCACTTGTGAATCCCCTGTCCATCTCCTCACAATAATCCTCCCAACTTGAGTTTTCCCATCCGAGTCAAAGATTTTGAATTCTGATGCTTCAGCCAAGGATTCTTTGATAGAAAGTCCAATTTCATAGACGAATTTTTTTGAACTGTCCATGACATTTAGTTTTGAATCAACTTCATGTTTTACAATCCGACCGATGGGTTTCCCTGGTGGGGCACAAATAAACAAAGTTTCTTTCCCACCTTTTTCAACTAGATTCATCAAAACTGTTCCTTTGACATTCGTCACGTTCATCTCGTATGTTTTTTTGCAACAGGGGGCACCACCCAACTTTTCATTTTCAGTTGCTGTCATGAGCGCACGTCCATTGTATGTCAAGATTGTGAAGACACTTCTTTTGTCACTCTTCATCTTTACTTTTTGCTTTAGAATGATTGGTAGAAGGTCCTTGAGGGAATCCAAACCGACGGGATGGTCACTTGACCTTTGTGCGGGAGTAGCGGATTTACTAGATTGACTAGATTGTTCGGAAGGTTTATGAGGGGACGTGGCTTTACGTGATTTGGGAGAGACTGGTCTGGATTTACGTTTACCAGAATTTTTGGTACTTTGACTGCTGGCACTGGACTGGGGTGACCTTTGGCCTGACCGGGCTTTGTATTGGTTTTGGGTGAGGAAGCATTGACTTTTTTGTGGGATTTTTGATTCCCTGAGCTCATCCTTCGGTGTTGAAGGGTCTAGAGTGCAAAAAAAGAAGGGTTAGTAGACAGACATTTTAACTGGAAATCAGGTGAAAGGTCAAGATTTGTAGTTGTTAATTTTGCTTACAGATGGTATTGATGATTGTGATTTGGATCCTTCTCATGGAAATCCATAGTCATTCAAGAGGAATTTCCAAGATGGATTACTCTGGGATTAAAATGATCACTTAATTTAATAAAAGAAATCTCTGCAGTAAATATATGTTTATAACATTTTTGGATAAGAATTTGACAACTTTTAAGGTCATTTGAAGCACTTTTTATTAAATGGTAAAATAATTTTTTCAACGTCAAGACAAAACAACAGAAACAGAAAAGCGGAGGGAGAAAAAGAATTACAATAATATTGGATCATATTATGATAAATATTTAATTATTGAACTATTTACCAAAGAATACACATTTAAGACATGTCTGGAATAATCTAATCTAAGGAGAAGAAGGACTAGCATTGCCAATTTGACATGTTTATTTATCTTTGCATTTACAAGCAGTTTTACGGTATCCGTTTGATACGACGAATAATCAGATTTTTCGAATAATGGAACTCGACACACTCGCATAAAATGTATGGCAAATCATCATTGCTTATTTATGAATGAATTACATCTTTTAATACATTACATTCTTTTCACAGCTCTCTCTCTTGAAGAGACTCTCTTCATCAAAGTTGTTGCGAGGTGAAGGAAAATTGGGCAATGTGACCCCGAGTAAATTTTTTTTGTAGATTTACTTGGGTCTGTGCGGTAACGATTTTACTTTGAATCTTCTAAGGGAGAATAAGGAGAGATGGAATATCATTTTGTTTCTACTTTATCTCTATTTTATCCACATCCGATCACTTGATTTTCACGTAAACATTTAGTAGTAATCTAAATAAACGTAGAAACAGACGTCTGTGACTCATTTCTCTGAGTGGAGTACATTTTCAAGGTAATTGTTGAAAGACACTCAGTTTCACGTCTTCAAAGGTTACACACACACATAACTTTTTATTTATTTTAAATCTGATCATAAATAGAATTAGTCAAATGTGTGTGTTCACACGAAACTCTAAAATCTTTTTTTTTAAATCTTTACACAGTGAAAAATTTGAATCCCAGTTATAAAAGAATCTCTTCAAAAATGGAAATGGAAATTGATGGTTCTCTGCCGGTAAGAAAACTTTGACACACAAACATTGTTAAAATTGTGTCATCCCATTTTAAAAAAGTTGTGTAAAACTTTGACAGATAAATAATTAAAAATATTTGTCATGTAGGTTCATCCACCGGTAGAAGAACAGTCACAAGAAAATCCAGATCCGACGTCAACAATATTATTAGACCGGGTCATGTCCATTCACATGGTTTGTTCATTTACTACTAATTATTTTGATAATTAAACAAATAATTTTCTCTTTTAAAAATCTGTGTGTCTCACATTCTAATTTTCTTGTTGCTAAAATATTTATTTAAAATCAATACTCAATTTATTCCTTTCGATTTTTTTATTAAAGCTTGCCAATCAAATCCTGGACTACTTGTCAATAAAAGACGTCCTTACCTCCAGCCTTGTGTCTCAAACTTGGTTTTCTATCACTCGTCCCTACATTCAACAAAACCGGAAATGTTACACTTTGGTCCATAGGAGTAAACATCCGTGTCCTCAGCTATCAATTTTAAATACACTCCTACCCAATAGTCAATTTATTCCATTTAATGGTTTATCCATTATCAACTGTGATTGTCCTCACACTTCTACTACTCCGAATGGAATTGAAATTAGTCCAAACTCTCCTCTACCCGAACAACAACAAGAAGAATTACAAGAAGATGAGAGTAATTTCCTCGCTACTGAAGTGACTCTGAAATATTTGAAATTCGTCAACTTTAATTGTCAATTAGAGTCTCCAATCTTCAACTTTTTGTCTACAGTCCTCAAATCCCAGTCTGACTCTATAGAAGAAGTATCCATCGTTCATATTGAGGATGACCTCGATGCTTTTCATACACTCTTGGCTGACCATCGTCTTCCTTCACTTAAAAGAGTCCTTGTACTACGTAAAGATGTCAAATATGCTGGGACCTATGACCCTTACATCCACGACCTTGTGAAAGCAGCCCCAGTGTTAGAAGAATTAAATGTTGACAAGTATGGAATAGCCCCTCCACTCCTCCACGTCCTTTTCGACACAGAAAAAGTTCATTTAATCAAAAATTTCTTTTTCCTCTCGTACGTCTACTCAACTCCAGAAAATCTACATTATTCTACAATGCTCTCCATGAAAAATCCACGACTAATTAAATTGAGTTTTGCAATCGCAACTCAAGTTGGAGATCCATTTAGTCCATTCATGACATCCAAATTGATGGCTGTCCTTCGTCGTCTCCTCCACAGTAGTCGAGACACAATGAAAATCCTTGAAATATCCCACTCGGATCTAGTCCATTTCCTTCATCGACCTGGAGGTCAAGTTGAAATGTCAAATCTACCAAATGTGAGACAACTTCATGTGTGGGCATATAATGATGGTCATCGTCAACATTTTAATGGTCTAGATGAGTCTGTTGGGACATTCCCTCTTGGTGCAATCAATTTCCCTGCTAGATTCCCATCCCTTGAGTCAATCATAGTGTACAGGAAATGGCATTGGGTTAATCGTCCTTTTCTGGAAGAAGAAGTAGCAGCCATTGGAGCTGATAGAGCAAATGACCTGTCATTTACATGTCCTTCTGTCACTAAATTCAAATTTGAAGAGTCAGGAGATCATGATGAAGAACATGTAGAGATCCAATTGGATTTGGAGGAGGACATCCCATTCTTCAATTTTTCTAAAACATTCCCCAATGTCACACAACTCCATATTCACAATGGGAAAGAATTTAATGAACCCGGGTTTTGGCAAGGATTATGGACTACATGGCCTCTCCTGGAGATCCTGACTCTAACTGGGATAGACGACAGTGTACGGAATTTGGACCCGGATTTTACAGGGATGACTGAAGAAGACTGTGAAGAAATGAGGAAGAGTAAAAATTTTGGAAAGACGGAAGTCAAACTGGATAAATTGGGGATCAATAATTTGAAAAGTACAGTATACAGTTTTTTAAAATTATTTTTGTGTGTGTGGAATTCGAGAGTAGAAATTAATTTGGTTTTTGATATTTTCAGGATTGAAGACTCTTCGAATGTCCATTCGTCATGTAAATTGTAAATATTGCCCTGTCGAGCCGGAAGGATGGAACAGCAAGTTTTTGACTGGAGTCACAGGTCATCGTATTGCTTTAATGAGTCCTCAATTAAAAGTTGAAATATCCAGGCATGCCTGTTCTGGTCATGATGGGAAAAATTGCAGTGAGTTAATTTTTTTACTATATGGGAATTTTCTTTTTTTAAAACAAATATTGTACAATTGTTATTCATTGTGTATTTCTAGTGCTGGTCATGAGTGACCTTCAACCTTTTACCAAGATCCTTGACTGTAGTTGGAAGTGTGAAATGCCAGAAGGATGGGATTCGGAATATTTTGTGGATTCGTACAATATTGACTGGGTGAATCGACCTCGCACCTTCTCATGAACAGTCATTACTTTGGTCTGTGTACTTTTGGTGATATTTTTCATGTCAATGTGCTATGAAAAGTTTCTATGAATTTCCTTGTCAGTCCTGACTAACAGACTAACTGTGAACCACCAGTAAAAATCTTGGAGAATTGCATAATAGTCAAAAATGTGTAATAATGTGTCTTTTGGAAAATTTAATAAATTCCACGTTCGTTATTAAATTTCGGGAGTTTATTCAGTCTAAGGTCACACGCACACACCTGGATATCCGTCATGGATAAATGGATTTTGATATTGAGGTGTTTTGTCTATTGCAACATTTAATCAGTAAACATAAAAAATGTCATAAAAAATATTTTGCACATTGCAAGTGTAAGAAAGCAGCTCTGCAATCCTTGTCTCCGCCGTCAAGAGAGAATTTGAATTTCCGGGAAAAAAATTCGCCAAAGATTCTGAAATAAAATAATTAAGTTGTGAAGCTATTTAAAATAAAATGTCAACTTTAGACATCAAAATAATGTAGTGCACTTGTGTTTTCTTCTGTCAGTATACAACTAGACTGGTAATTCTCGTTGAAACTTGTGTGTGTGTGTGTGTGTAGGTAAGAACAATGTTACTCTAAATGTGATTGAAAAAGAATTTAATATAGAATGCCGATTAATTTTAGTTTCAAAATTTGATTAAAACGTGTTCTCTTTTAATCTTTCTTAGCTGTCTACTTGTCTGGATTTTTTAATAAGAAAATATGGTGAGATTAAATTTTTTAAAAAGCAGAAACTTGACATTATTTTTAAAAACAACTTAAAATATTTTTACAAAATTATACGTTGCTTTGTGTGTGTGTGTGTCCACAGGTTATTCCTATAACTCGAATTACTCTGTTCCGAAAGAGTCAGTTGACAAAATACTTTGGATATTCCTCTCATCAACTTTGTCTTCATTTTACACACAGTCATCTACCTGTTCAAAATAATAGTCAGAATGAAGATTTACCTTTCACTATCAAATGGGATTCAAAAGTGGGTTACCAATGGATTGCTACACGACCACTCAGGACAGGAATGATATTATTGGACGAAATGCCCGCCTGGACGGGTCCTCGGTGGGCAGGACAAGACGAAACTACCCGACTCCAATCAGGGTTAGATCAAATGCCCTCCTGGATGGCTCGCCAGATGTTTCCAGATGAACACAATGAAAGTAGCTCAATTTGTGTGACCTGTGGAGATGACCCCCAACCAAAACCCAACAAATGGACAGAGTTTTGGAGAGACAAAAAGTGTTTAAATTGTGGTTGGCCAGTTTGTGGATCTGACTGTGAAAAAGTATTAAAAAATTATTTTTTATTTACTTGTATTCATTCAAAAGGAAAATGTATTAACGAAATTGTGATCGTTTTTCTTTCCATGTTCTCATCCTGAAGTCCTCCATCCATGCGGATAATGAATGTCAGATTTTTAAAACTCATGGAATTCATTATCCTCCGAATGAATTTAAAATGTCCGAAGTGGGTTCTTTTATTGGTCTCCTGAGGGGAGTCAATATGAAAAATACAATGCCAACTGTGTATGAGGAATTGATGAAATTGCAAGACAAACTATCTCTTCCTCATTTGCAAGAGAAACATAATGAAATTACCAAAGTCCAAGTGGATTCTCTAGAACGATTTTTAAAAAAGCGCCTGGACAATAGGGATGAGTATGAGAAATTCCATAGGTTGTGCTTCATCAACTCTTTCAACAATGACGGCGGATCGTGAGTAAAAATTAGATAATTAATTGTGGACCCTTTTTTACTAAAAAAAAACGTATTTTTAAAAGAATTTAATTTATTTTTAAAAAAATATTATTTTGAAAATTACAGGAACAAATGTGGACAGACGTTGCTGTACCCCAAAATCAGTAGAATAAATCACTCATGTTCACCTAATTGTTCCCATGATATTGGTCCTGGTCCATCGTTCCAAATGAGAGTGAGGGCAGCCGTCAATATAAAGGAGGGGACTGAATTGACAATTTGCTACGACTCAACTAATTTCCTAGAAGGTACTTTGGAAAGGCAAAAGAATTTTAGAAGTGTTGGTGGACTAGGATTTGTGTGTGGTTGTTCACGATGTCTGGATCCCACGGAAAATGAATCCATGATGTCTGGTGAGTTTGTACAAAAATTATTTGACATCGTCCTACATTATATTAATTATTTTTTAAATTTTTTTAAGCTAATCGTCATGATTTTTTGCAGGAATTACTTGTCAAACATGCCTGGAGGAAAATAAATCAAAAGGAATCACGGATCCAAATAAATTTGGATATTTTCTTCCAAAAGATCCTCAGTGTATTGATGACAATGCAGAATGGAAATGTAGTGGTTGTGGTGACAAAGTTCCTGCTTCTACCCTCCTCCCAATTGTTGACGAGCTGAATGAGTCCATTGAGAAACAAGAAAAAGATGACGACTATGCTTTTCATTCTTTTCTCAAAAAATTTAAAGATGGACATGTACTTCATCCCAATCATTATGTTATACAAAAAGCAGTCAGTCGACTAACTCAGATTGGAGACAAAATTTCAAAACTGAATGAAGATCAAGCGGAAAGACAATTTCAACTTTACATGTATCAATTAGAAATAATGGATAAAATTGCACCTGGATGTAAAATAGAGCAGGGTAAGACTACACAAGAAACATAATTTTAATAATTATTTAATTGTAATAATAAATAATTCGTAAAAATTGATTTGGGAATAGGTAATTTGCTTATGAATGCCATCAGCGCTATATTCGTCAAAATGATTCTCAGGAATAAGAGAGGGGTGACAAACTTTGAGGAAGAGATGAAGTTGTGTATCAATTTAGAGACCCAATCACGTCTCTGTTTTCGAAATGCTTTAAATTATGTACTAGACGGTAAGGAGCGTTCGTACTCGGAGGACATCGACAAAATAGCCTTGCGACGAAGACAATTAGAAAACGTTTTCAAAACTGAATTCAGAAAATTGATCAGGATCGAAAATTGATTAGAAAGTTGATTCACGCCCACTTTCCTGCAATAGTGTTTCATAATTTTGTTATGATCCAAAAATTATACATTCTAATATTTGAATTTGTTGGAAAACTGTTAGTCGAATAAAATCTTTATGGCAATTTACTGCCTTTGAATTAATTGAAACAATCCCAATGGCAAGAGTCAGTTTCGAAATTTTACTTTATTGAACATTGTGTCAATTTTTATGTCAAGCACATTTCACTATTTTTGTCATCAGTTTCACAATTTTTAGTCGATGTATTTTTTTGAAATAGCCGTCCCCATACACAGTCTTTCTCTCTATTCATACCACAACAATGTTGTCACAATGAACATTCTTATATTTTCTGAGTGCATTTTCAGAGTACACACGAAGTACACATTTATTTGTCTCGCAGCCAACCTCATCCTTGTTTAGGTAGTCAAAATTCAAACCGAACCCTTTGGCAAAGGGCCTTTGCTGAAATTTCAAAAGAAAATAATCTTTTTTAAAAAATATTTTTGAACTACACTCGAGTAAAGGTAGGTCAACAGATTTTTGGTATTTAATTGGAAAGTCATGGTGTAACTTGGTTAATTGTTTTTACATCGTTTAGATAATGGCGTATGGTTTTTAAATGACAAACCAACAAGTTCAAAGTTGAAGTTTTACTGAGGTTTCTAATTTTGATACAGTCATATTAAAAGGTAATCACTGTCCTCTATTAATTGTACATCTGTGTAGTTTAATTAATATTTTTCAAAATGACTTTGTCAATTAGTCCATATATCGTGTATGAACATTTTTAAAAAAACAAATTGTGTGTGTGTGTGTGTAAATGAAATACAACAAAATCTACGTTTGTTTTGTATTCAATTACAGAAGAAAAATGGAAAGTGACATATTCATTCCACAAAATTGTTGTGCAAACTGCAATAATTATTTCCATGAAGAACATGAAGGACTTCTCTACGAAATCACAATCGACGTTTCATCCTCCACTGTCATCCTGGAACAGGAAGAATTGAAATTCGAGCCTGGACACACAAGTAAAATACTCAAAATTTCGAATGTACTCTCCATCATTTATCCACAACTTAATTATGCAAGCAGTTTGTGTCATCTAAATTGTGATCTCGATGGAGGACAAGAAGAAATCAAATTGTGCTCATCCTGTTGTAGTGTGATCAAACATTTGTACAAGTTTTTAAATCAATTTAATGAAATTCGGTCAACTGAGTCTTACCTGTACAAAAAGATAGAAAATCTCAACTCAACAATCACACAGCTTGTCAAGGCTTCTAGTCAAACAATTGATAGCGTTTCTGAGCCCATAATAGAACATTCAGAACCCTTGGAATCCAATGATGTAACAGAATTCGTTGAAACAACAACTTCTGCCTGTTTACCTTCCGATCCCTTTCAACCAAATTCGGGTCCTTGGGTCAGACTAGAACGAATTAAATTGACAAATATTTTACCTCCAGTTCAGTCAGAGCATGAGGGGATAAGTGAGGAGGATGAGCTCAATTACAGTGAAGAAGAAAAACATTTCGATGAAGGTGAGAATATTATTTTAATAAAATGATTTTATTACTCTGTCCTCCCATGAAAAAATCTAAATTATAATTTTTGTCCTACTACATTTCTTTTCAGATTTTTCACCCACCTCTCTCCCTCCTTCCTCCTCCGCCTCCTCTTCCAGTTCTGAAGATATCCCTATCAAATTTGAAAGGAAGAGAAAGAAAATTCCCAAAAAATTTTCAACAAAGTCCAAAAAAGTTTACAAGAATTCCCTCGCATCAGGAGAAGACATTAAATCTGAAGAAATTGATTTAAATTCAACTCTGTTCAGCCGTCCAAAACGAAAACGTCGAATTCGTCCCTCAACTGTCCTTCCTTTCTCTTCGGATGAAGAAGAACATTCCGATTCCTTTCCTCTGAGTGATTTTGAAGATAATTCAAAACCTTCTACACACAAATCAAACCGCAAGACAAAAGTCGAAGGGAACGAGGAATCCCTCCGAGGAAAATACAATTGTAAAATTTGTGGGGAGAAATTTAAGGGTTGGGAAAAATATGTGAAGCATCGAGAAATACATGAAAGTACTCTCCCCTTTAGTTGTACTCAACTAAATTGTTCAAGAAAATTCGGGACTGAACCTCAACTGAACATCCATATAGTCAAGTGTCAGCCTGTCCAATGTCCCCTTTGCCGGAGTAACTTTAGAAATGAGAGTAGACTTGAAACACACATGAAAAAGAGTCATAAGGGGACATCACAAGAGGAGGACACAGGGAAGGGAGTCACATGTCAGTTCCTTGGTTGTGGAAAAAGGTTTCCCAAGAGAAGTGTCCTCCTTGTACATGAAATGGCAGCTCATACTGGGACTAGACCATTCAAATGTAGTCATGAAGGTTGTGACTCTTCTTTTGTGACCAAAGGACATTTGAAAAGACACTTGACCACTCATGATCCAACAAAATTGTGTCTCTGTTCCGAATGTGGAAAATCTTACAAATCGATGCGAGACTTGAGGATCCATGAGAGACTTCATACAATGGACCGTCCTTATTGTTGCGATGTTTGTGGAAAATCCTTCACTCATCTTCATGTCTACAATAATCATCTTCTCATCCACAAAAACGAGAAGCCACATTTATGTGAAAATTGTGGTAGGTAAACTAAATTCAAAACTTGACCAATTTCCTTATTAATTCTTACAACTTTTTCTGCTTCAAAATAATTACAGGTGCTACTTTCCGACAGCGCAAGCATTTAAAGAGACACGAACAGATCCACAGTGGCTTACGTCCTTACAAGTGTGATGTACGGCTTCATATTTACTTTAATTTTAATGGTATTTAATTTATGTAAGTTTTAAATGTTGTTACTCTTTTCTAATTAGATATGCGGCCTTACATTCCCCGATAATCGACCACTGAAGAAACATTTACTCACACATCAGCAACAAAATGAGACGACAACAAAGGCGGATGACAATATTTGGCAATTTTTTCCTACGTTACCAAGTCGTCCGGAAGGACTACCGCACCAATAATTTTTACTTTCCTTTGTATGGTAAATAAAATTGTGTCGTTTTGGTAAAGGAAAAATACGGAACGTGAGTATACAATATATCTATAATTTTGATTTAGGGTGTCTGTATTTCGAATATGATACTGAAGTATTGTTAGACGAAGGTAGTAGTAATCAAAATATTTTTTTACGAAAGATTTATTCACGAAATTTTACACAGTCGTCGTTCCATTTGGTCCAACAATCAGGCTCACATTGAATTGAAGTAGAATGATGAGATATGTGAGGACTTGTCTTAAAATCTACAAAATAATCCAAAGAAAAAATGGTTTAATAATGAGACCCAAAAATTAGTCAATAGATAAGTCTAGCTAAAATTAGTTTAACATTTAAAATTAGCTAAAATTGATCCTAATTTTGTTGTACTGTTCCAAAGAATGTTTTGTTCAAAGTGACGACACTGCTATATCCCACCACTGTCGGTTTTTCCAAAATTGTACGATGGATGAACTCGAGCTGTACAATTTTAAAAATTCCATATAATA
>WJFB01003691.1:0-12303 GCA_009870185.1 Pygmarrhopalites habei | reverse complement strand
CACCGACTTTCCATGACCAAGACTTGACATTGTCTACATCACGACCCCTCATTTATAGGCAGGCCTTCAAGTGAACCTATAATTTCGCAACAGTTGATTTTTTAAAAATTTTGATTTTTTTAAGAAAAAATAATCATAGAGGGAAAACTGCTGATGAATAATGTGGCATTACGGTAGTTTTTCCATAATATTCATCATCATACTCAAAAAGTATCACAGACTCCTTAAAATCGCAAAAAATTAGGTGAACCTATAATTTTGCAACATACTGTAAATAATACTTTCAACTTGAAGAACTCTTTCTAAAGGAAATCGAAATTCAGGGAAAAAGAGAGAGAAAGGAAGAACAAGTCCAGGTTCATAGAAGAGTAGGCACAACGACTTTCTCCAGTCCAGTTCTCCATGAGAACTGAAGAGAGGAGAGAGAGAGCGGAGGAGGGGTGCACTCAAATTTGCACGGAAAGTTTACCTAACGGATAACCCGTTGATCTGTCATAAAGTTTATTCTGGAAAATTCCAAACTCTCTCCCTCCCCTGCCTCTTGATATCGTATCATATGATACTTGATGGTGTAGAACCTCTCCTCCTCTTCCTCCTCCCTTTGTATCCTTGATATCCTTATCCTCTCTACCTTTTTGAATCTACTTTTTCCCTCAACATCGGCTTGTTTATGAACACATGTACTCACACACAAAACCTACAATAGACCTCCATGTAGTCCCACACAACAAACGTAGTTGCTCTACGTACATTCTACTTGGTGAATGAAGAATGAGGGAAAAGGGAAAGGACTATATTAAATGCAGCAATCTATCATAGCTGAAAAATTGATGCACTTACAACACACACACACAACTATCCCCAGTTCCACATACAATATTGCACATGTACACAAGTGAAGGGACCTCACTCGTCAGTCTCACTTTCCTCTGTTTCGTCAGTGTAGGTACTTTCACCAGTACTCACTTCTCTCCTCCCTCGAAATATTCCATCCAACTCTTTCTTTGTATTATAATACTCTCGTGCATACACCCTCTAATAGACACACACGGCAACCTCCCACCAAACAAGTATTTGTCATACTCATCTTTCTTTCGTGTTGTTACTTCATCAGTTCCTCTGAGCACACTCTCCACCTTCTGCCACTTCACCGAGTCGTCTGTTTTGAGTTTTCAAAACAAGAACGGTGAAAAGTAATTACACGGAACTGGAACTGCAAAATTTTTTCACAAAAAAATTTTTGTTCAGTGTAATTAGATAATTTTGTTTAAAATTGATTTAGCCATGACGTACGAATAGTGTCCCTAAAATTCACGTACGTTTTTTTGACAGTTTTCGAAGAAATTGTGCACGAGGTAATTTCATTTTTTTGTATTTTTGGGAAGGTATCCCCCTCCGTTCGGTCGCCTGTTCAAATTTGTGAGGGTGCAATTCGTGGGTGGAGGAAGGTGCACTAATATTTGTTTTGCGATTAACATAATACAATTTCATGAGGAATCTCCTGCTCCTGCTCACCCACCGGGGTAGACTTGAGTAAACATTCTGCTTTTCAAAATTCAACACCCCCTCCGTGTCTACCGATGGATGTATGTCCACATGGAGTGTACGGAGGGAGACTTGATTTGGGGAGTGGATGCAGGCTGGACAAAGTTGTCCATATTTTTTCTATCCCATTGATCTACCCTTGAATCCACCACACATTGTACACAGTCGCCGTACAGCACGCAATGGGGATGTCAGCTGGCAGGCAGGGGAGTTCATGAGAGTAAGAATAGCTCCATGACTAGTCCACACACTCAGTCATCGGAAATAGAAGCACTCGTAGTCAGGAAGCCGGAGCTCATCAGATATCAAGTCATGCATGATGCATGGCCCGTACAACAAACACACACACACTTGTATCGATTACAAGGCATAAGGAACCCAACCTCGAAAAAATCTCACATAAAATCGTCCCTCCCATATCCAAAAATGTATGTTCTCACATTTTTCTCATCAAAAATATTTTCCGCTCTTTCCAGATACCTACACATCTTTTTACACTGTTGAATTTCTAAAAGTATTTTTTCAAAAAATGTCGTACATATTTCTTCTATTTTTCAAATCCACCCACTCTTCAGGGTTACAAAATGCGTAACTGAAGGGTACAAGATAAACTCTCATGTGTTTCCATGGACGGCCTCACACACTTCATTTTACAGAAATTTTCTCAAAATTTCGAAAAATAGCAGGTCTTGAAATCCATACAAAGATTGAAGGAAAATAGGAAAACAAGGATGTCATAATCGAAAAGCGCGGAGGGTTTACGTTGGAAAAGGCTACTATCTGCCCATTCTTGAGAGTAGCCTTAGGGAGAGAACCTGCAAAAAGGAGTTTTTTTCCTCTCCGATTTTTTCGATTGAGACTTTTCCAATTAAATTAGTGGTAGCAGATGGCAAGTCAAAGATCAAAGGATCATGAGTGAATTTTGAGGTTTTCCAGGTTTCTCCCTCTCCCTCAATTCCTCTGCATGAATGTGTGTGCGTGTGTGTGTGTGAGGGAGAGAAGGAAAAAGCAAGGAGGATGGCGGGCAGAGTCCGTCGTCTCTCGATGATGATTCCATTTCTAGTCTCTATGGGGAGGGCGTCAGATCGTCAGATCTTGAAATATTTCATAAAGTCAACGCTCCACCACTTTCCGACCAACTGCGATGGGGGGTACCTTCAACGTACGTCTTTGGGAGGCTCGAGAAAAAAGAAAAAAGATTTCTTACAACCTTCTGCTCAAAATTTGCGTGGTATGGAGTCTCCATACAATACAGTCAACTCTTCAAATGAAATGGCAAACCTCAGTGCAATTTCTCCTCCCTCCACATCATAAAGCGAATGAGAGAGAGAGTTGAGCAAAATTCTTTGAGACAAAGGTTTACGTCTGTCAACTCTCATTTTGGCTAAGCATGGAAAAAGAGAGGAGAAGGAGGAGGGGGAGAAAGCTAAACTTCAACTTTTTTCCCAGTTGCATTTCTTCCTCTTCTCCCATAGAGAAAAGTTGGATATAAATCATGGCAGTATGATTCAACAGTGTGAAGAATTTCTTTATTTCCCTCTCCACTCAGCCAGTCTGATACCGAACATTAAAACTTACTTAAATAATTTAAAGAGTCATCTCAAAACCTGTCTCTTTTTCACATGCAGTTTTTTTTCCAAAACTTTTTTTCCTCAATCATTCACAAAAAAAATTTCAAAGTTTTGAACATTAGCCTTCAAATCAATTTCATTTATTCAAAATTATTTTTCATCCTTTAAAAATGAATTTCGTTCACATTCTATTTTTACATGGAAACTCCAAGGATTCCGAAAAGAGAGAAAAGAAACCGTGGAAAATTTGCATTCAGAACCATTGCTGGGTTCTTGAATTTTTTCTTCAGGGAAAAAAGATGGAAAGATGTTGATGCGATGGAGATGGGAAAAAATCGAAACGATTTTTATTCCACTTTTTTTCCATCCTCTTTTTTTGCTCCCTTTTACAAATGGATTCAAATTCAAAGTCCGCAACATTCCTTCTCTTTCCTTCCGCATTTTGGAAGAGGAGGGAGAGAGAGAGGAGTGGGAGTTTGAGAGGGGAAGAGAAAGAAAAACAGTGAGAAATCAAGAGAGAGCTATCTTACAAATAATAGGATTTTCCTTGTTCTAACATGTCTACTTTTATACCCTCCTCCCTTCCTCCTCCTTTGTCTTGTTTTTGTTTCTACTCAACTTTTTGCATGGCCCTTTCTCTCCCTGTATCATGGATGGTGGTAGTTGGTAGTGGAGCAACTAAATGTACATGGAATGCCTCCATTTATAAGCATAAACATGTATAGCCAATGCCCACTCAGCTGATCAACTGGAATTTTCGATCGCACTTTTTATCTTGACAATCCTTCCCCTCCCTCCTCCACTCCCCCTGTCTCAGGATACACAAGTCCTTCTATTTTTTGCGTATGCTTCCTCCTTCACACACACACATGTACATACCGTATTTCTTGTCATGAAATCCGGGTAGAAGTTTTGCAAGTTTAAGTTCTGGGAAGGGGGTTCAATTGAATGTACTACGGTACACGCTACTCTACACACAAACATGCTTTCAAATCATTCCTGTATAATACACAAATTTTTTCACAATAACATTTGCCACAGCAAATGTGTGGAAGAAATTGCGCATATTTTTCCAAAAACTGCTGGGAGGGATTGGGAGGCCGTTTGTGTGTGTGCCACTGGGATGGACACTGACAGCCTGAAGAGAAGCCCTTGTTCAGATGCTTAAGTGTGTGGTTCATCATGTGTTCACCCAAGGCATTTTACACACACGTGAGGAGAGAGGGAGAGAAGAGGAGAGAACCATATTTCCATCTTGAACAGACAAAATGCTCTCACTCTCCCCCACACACACATGGCCTTGCAGTTATTGTGAAATCATAAACTGTGTAGGTACATCCCTCAATGTCCAGACCCATGTGTGTCTGTGTGTTTATACGGTAGAGGAGGAGATGGAAGAGTAGAAAAAAGTTGGAGGGTTCATGTACACTAGACACACTGGCACCACAGCCAAGGTTGATAGTGTGTGTGTGTGCCGTGTGTCTGGTTCACGAAGGACTGGGGTGGGGATGTTGTGAAACGTACAAGTAGTAAATTTATTTACAGTAGGGCCATTGGTCCCATAAATCACAATGGAGCTTATCAGGAGGAATAATCGGGGAAGATGTGTGTGTGGTTCTTTCTTTCTCTATTTCTCCCTCTCTGACCTAAACAGATTCTTCTTTTTCTAAGGAAAACAAAAGGATTTTTTTCCTCTTTCCCTAACTCATCCCTTCTCTCTCTCCCTCTTTCTCTGTATGTCTTTCTCTTTGCTTGTCCAGCTTGGAGCATCAACATTTCTCCCTCTGCTTTCCCCACATTCCCCCACAGAATGAAAGTCTGACGTTCTAAAACCAGAGGGACGAAACATAAATTTATAAGTTTAGCTAAATCAGGAACAATTTCGTGCATAATAAATCAACAATTGCACTCTCTTTCCACTTCCTCCTTTCTCCTCCTCCAATCCCAATGCAAGCGACTCTAAAGTGGTGTGGGAAGACAAATGTTCTTTAAATTGAAGTTTTCACGTCATTCATCAAAATAAGTGGAATGGAGAGTGAGTGCACAAGAGGCGAGAAATGAGACCAAGTCCTACATCTGCAATTCTGGACCAAAACTTTGAAAAAAGTGTCAATTTTAGTTTTAAAATGCACAAACATCTTTTTTTTCATATGCATTTTTGAAATCTTACAGTTGTACATTTAGAAAGAGGGTGTGTGTGTGAAAAGTGGAACTGGATAGTAGAGTTAATTTAAACCAATTAAGGGAGAGCGGACATGTGGAGAGGCAATTAAAATGAGGAGAGACAAGGACAAATTAAAACGACGGAGAAATCCTCCGCACACTCAACAAGTAAATCAACATCTGGGTGTGAATGTGGGTCTGTAGTGTCGGGTGTGTACACAGGCGGGCTAGACATTTCCAAGACAATCTTCTATTATTCCTTTCACCTCCCCGTAAAAATTTGACTAGTACCCAGGATCCGAGCTTTTTTAAATCCTAGACAAAATTCACTGATTCAAATGATTTTGAAATATGTCTACAGTAAGTGAGGTCAGTTTAATCATTTCAAGCTTTTTATCTACAGTCTCCTTCTCAAATTTTGCACAAATGTACTCCTGGGGTTTCAAAGCAGTTAATACGGGAAGGAATTGTGTGGAAAATATGGGGGTCTGAGTGAAGAAAGTGTGGAATTTGTGTGTCACTCAAATTCTCAGAATCATTTGCAGAGAGAGAAAGTCTTGGGGAAGAAAATGGGCAAAAAGGGGGTCTTGTGGTCTGGACACATTACTCTGTGATTCAGCCTGTATTCCTCCTCACGCTGGAAAAGAGCTCAACGTATTTCTGGAGAGAGTCTATTTATATGGGGAGGCATAAAGTGTGTATCAGCAAATTCAAAGAAGTGTGTCTTTAAAACTTTGACCAGCTTTTCTCTTTGTGTGTATGTGTGAAAGTAAAACTCTTACTCTTACCGTTTGCTCTGCTCTGCCCGTCCTAATTGAGTTAATGAAGAGTTGG
Organism: Pygmarrhopalites habei; assembly: GCA_009870185.1. Classification (NCBI taxonomy): domain Eukaryota; kingdom Metazoa; phylum Arthropoda; class Collembola; order Symphypleona; family Arrhopalitidae; genus Pygmarrhopalites; species Pygmarrhopalites habei. Next base: position 6,190 of record WJFB01003691.1, on the reverse strand, counting down.
TGCACACACTTGGAGGGGGAAGGGGCTCCAAATGAATAAGAATGCGTGCGTATTCTCCGGAATTTGGATGTTGGAAGATTTTCGAGGCAAGTGCACACTCACTCTCTCTCCTCGCCTCCCTTTCTTCGTGTAATATACACACTCAAGTGTTGATGAGTAAGTACTCTGTACTTGAAAAAAACTGCCTTCCGTTTCCCCTGCCGCAAGCTCCATATATTTACACACGACTTTGGGCAAAGTAAACCGGCGGAAAACTTTTCATAGCCACCAAACAACTCTACTAATTAACTACGTACTCAACCATTCCTTTATGGGCTCAGTTTTGAGAAATAGGATAACTCAAACTGCACATACACATATGTTGAATCCTTCCGCCATTGGAAAGACGATCGTCTTTCCATTTCAAAAACCTTCCAAAATCAGTCTCTTCTTTCCCTTACTTTCACCTACAAAGAGTCCGGAGGAGATTCGTTGGGGGAGAAAACTTCCAACTGGAATTTTGAAAATTGAACACAAACTCTTCTAGGCGTACAAAATCTCTACACAACAATGCACCCACGTGATATTTTGTAGGGGCCTCATCTTACACAAATATCAAACAATGGAGCAGTACACAATGCAGGGAGATAAAAACTAATGTATTATAGTTGTACCAAATCAATAAAGAAAATTTGATGAGGATCCTGATTTTCAAAAGAAAAATAAACGATTCGTGTGGAAACATGTACAAAATTCCACAACCGAAAAGAAAATAAGTTAAAGCAGGAATTTCACAAAATATATTTAAGGGTCCTTTCGACTCTTTCCTGGATTCTGGACAAATCCAATCACAGAAGAAGGGAAAGGGAATGAGAGTACACACTCATAATGTAGTGAATAGTCCATGTCGGAGTACAAGAAATATTTACTTTTTCATCCTCCTTACCTTGAAACAAGGGTTAGGGTGACTACCCTCGTGTGTGTGTCTGTCTCCTTGTGTTTTGTCGGACATTATTAAATCATCATCTGTCTGGACATGAGGAAAAATTCCTTGTCATTCTTTTGACAATGTTCACTTTGTAAATCCACCAGTACACTCATATGTACATGCCTCTTCTCTACTAAAAGAAAGTGAAAGTTTGGTCGTACACTCTGCTACACAATATACTGCCAAAAATATAAGTCGTGCATAAATGGAAATGACAATACAGAAGAATAAGAATAGTAACAGAATCTCGTCTAGGCTCCTCGCTTTCCCCTCTTTTCTTCTTACAGTTCAAATGATTTTTTTGGAGAAAAAGATAAACATATACAACACACACACACACACTCTAGGTATCCTTGTCTAGAGGAGAGTGTGTGTATATATATTGACTTGCACAAAAGCCCATTCATGCATGAAAGAAGGCCTTGTATCTCAATCTTGACTGTGATTCCACACACACCCGCCCACACACTACAGACACAGAGAGAGAGAGAGGGACGCAGCACACACTTGGATTGTGAGAAGCTATCGTCCAACCCTTTTGACGGAACATTCATCTTTTCTGACCGACTTTTCCCCATACATATTTTCTCATCCATCCTCTTTCCTAAAATATAACAGCAGAGAGGGAGGGAAGGAGAAACATGGCTGAAAAATGACAAATGATCTGCTCTCTCTCTCCCGTGTACCTCCTTCCCTTCAACTACTTGCTTCCTCCCCCTTGCAAATCTTTGAGCAAATTTCCCCTTGAACAATAAATGTAGAACAGTTTAGTTCCTTCCCCTATTCTCTCTCTCACACACACACACACAGCCAAGCCCTAGTCCAGAGAGACACTCAAAATTTGTACACTGCAAAACTCCCGAAAGTATGAGGGAAGGGAGAAAGGAGAGGAAGACAGAGAGACCAGCATGTGTTCATCATTCATCAAGATTTCTCTTGCTAAACGCCCTATCTTTCCAAGAAAAAAAGATATAGAAGCTTCTTGGATATCTAAATTTTTCCTAAATATTTTTCCAGGAACACTTTCTCTGGAGAAAGGGAAAGGAGAATCTTAATTGTTGAGATTTCTGGTGAAATTCTGAAAAGGAAAAGTTGGAGAAAGAGATTAGGAGACAGAGAGGGGGAAGGAGAGGAGAGCCACAGATGGATACATTCTAATGAAATCCCATGAAATGGAATGGAGAGACAGACAAATCTTTTATTGGCAAAAAGACTGAGGTTAACGGAAAAGGTTTCTGGCTTTCCCTGTCATATCCTTCTATCCTCAACCCCTGCCTCGTCAACTCTGGTCCATGTCAAGGAAGAAAGGAGAAAGTGGAAGACACTTTTTTGGAGACTCCACTTTCCCTAGTCAGTCTCGACGATTTAATCTGCCGTCGTCTTCTCCCTAGTGAGCCCATCTTCTAATATCCTTACCCACCCACACAAACGCAATCTGTGGAATGTCCCATTGTCTTAAATGTTCTGGCTGTGAAGTTGTCTGTTTCACAATACATTGTGTTTAGCTAATCTATACTGTGTAGCCTGTGTCTGTTTCGGGGAATTGTTGACTAAATTATGATGATTATAGGGGTGTGTATGTATACACTCGTAAGAGTGAGACAAAACTGGGAATCACTTTTATCATCTCCTCCTCCACTTTCTCCTCTCCTCTACTCTCTGATTACAATCACCAGCTGAGCTGGGACTGGGGAGGGCCTATCTACAGCCTGTCACCTCAAAGTGTCAAGACATATCAATCATAATTTTGTTTTTGTTACTCACCTCGGAAATCTCCTTTTCCAAAATTAAACTTCAGCTCTTCTCCTCTCTCCTGGCTTCGCCTCGCTTGGCTGGATGGGTGGTTTGGTTTGGTTTGCCTGGCTGACGGCGGAATATATGAATAGTTTTGTTGTTTGGGATTATTTGGGTGCGAGGCAGAAAATCTGTCCCCTTTCACAATACAATGCTAAGCTAAGCATTGTGTGCTTGTCTTTTGTGACCAGACAAAATAAATGGTGGGGCAAAGACTTGGGAGAGCCAGACGTGAAGGGAGAGGGAGGAGAAAAGGATACTATCAATCTGTGTGTTTGCTACATCCAGTCAATTTTTATTTTATTTTAATAAAATACATTTTCCCAACTTCCGCCACCAACTCAAGAGGGAAATTGTGTGTTCAGTACCAAATGTACGTATGCCTTTATCAATTTTTTTTCTTCGACTATTCCTTTGATCCAGAACGAATTTAATTTCCGCTAACATCGGTGAAAATCATCATTTCGTTTCAGATGTAAACTTTTTGAGGTGAAAGGCAGACCAAGTAAATGAGGGAAACTATTACTCATGGAATATATTACATTTTGTAAGAAAAATTGTTTTGTTGAGAGTGTTGAAAAGAGTTTTCCGACTAGTAATTTAAATTAATGATTACATTTTACGATTTATTTGTACAAAAAATGCTTTCTTGTTATGCATCCACATTTTACGTAGTAAAAATGTCCAAGAGATTACAATAGGACTATATTCCTTATTTTGATTCTCTGAACGCTTCAATTGATTTTTTCAAAAGTACACATTTCCCACTGAATCTAGATTGAAAGATTTTTTTTAAATGTCGGGATGCGTGTGTTTGTGTGTGTGGAGTCAAGGAGCTTGCGGGCCCGGGTTAGTTACAGCCGAGTGACCCAATTTGAAGCCACAAGTGCCCATCCTCCTTTTTCCTTCCCTCCGCATCTGTGGGGATGATGAGTCCAAATGCTGGAAGTGACATCCTCAAAGTTTCCCGGAATTGTACCTCAGGATAGAGTGGTTGACTGTCCTGGACAGATCCGACTGACAGTCACATCACCCATCAAGACAACTTTTGAGCAGTCAAGCAATTCTAATTTACATAACAGCCAGCCCCATTACTCAATACTCGTACTTACCCGCCCACATATTCACCAGTCGAATCTCCTCATGCCCACTTACCCACGTTCTTCCCTTCTCATTCTCTCAACCAAACACACCATTCGTCCCTTCCGTCAGCGTATAGTTTGGTCCGTTGTCCAGGTCATCCGTCGCTCAATGGCAAATCACAATTCTTTGGAACCTTCAAAATTATATAAGCTTAAAAGCATTGACCTTTCCCGCGCACAAATGAACAGTTGGATGAATTTCATTCTACGAATTTTGCGTTAATTCCTGACTCGCGGTTTCTCTCTCGACAAATGTCGAACCAAAAACTTCCTACTAAAAAATCCTTTGATTAACAGGCTCTACCTTTTGCTAATGGCCAATGACCTTAGATGTAATGATATTACATGACTCACCTTTTCTTTGTATTGTCTGTTATCTGATGATTAGAGCCGTGTTTCAAGTTAAACTTGAGATTAATTGGGATTATTTTCATAATGACCTTATACGAGATCAAAAGTTTGTATGAAACAAAATAACTTTCTCCAACAAAACCCAGCCGTATTTTCACAAAGTATGACATTTGTGCAATTTTGATTTTGTAAGTAATTTCGTTGGTAAAACAAAAAACATTTTTTCTCAGAACTTTCATAATTTGGCCACTTTTATTTTTTTTAAAAATCCGACGTCATAATTTTAGCATTTTTTATGATTATTTATAATATCTTACTTATAGTTTATATATATTATACTTAAACCTAAATACAATTTAACATTGATTGGCTGTTTTTTCATAAAATTAAAATGGATGAACGGTCATCACGCTACAAATCTTCATTATATATTATGCATACTTTTTAAAATTTCGAATGAAGAGAACAAAAACGCTCCAAGATTTCCACTAAAAATGAACAGGATTTATATCGATTTTTTTAAAATGAAAAAAAAATTGAATAAAGAAAGGAAGAACGAGTCAATTTTTGTTGTAATGTCTGAAGGATTCTTTCAGTACGTCAAGTCGTTCACAATTTTCCACTTTGTTTAAATAAAAAAAAGTTCCTATAATTTATTTAGGGAACCATTGAATTATATTTTTTGTAAGTCATCGTCATTGTGTTTTTTTGGTCTGTTTTGTGTCTTTCAGTGCCTTCTCAAAATTTTCAGTTTAAAATTGCATTCAAATTTTTTTTCTCCCAATTTAAGTACAACACAATTTTCCAGATATTTTTTTCCAAAAATTTTTACATTTTTGTTGATTACTACACAACTATTTTGATTTACAAAATGTGTGTCACGTTTTATAAACTTTCACTTTTATTAACTGGGGTTATTAGAAAATTTCCTGTCGAGAAATAAATAAATTTTGTATGTTGAGTTTAATAATATTTCAATCCAAATGGTTCCTCACAAAACTGTTTCACATTTAGTTGCTGACCCGTGATTTCCATTTAATTGTCAAAGTTGACTATTGTGTTTGACTAGAATGTAATCGGTCATTAAATAATGTTATGCATTCATTCTCTAGCAGCCTTATAATTTTATCAGGGTTGAAAAATACACAGTTAGACCGACACTTTCCCAATTTCTCTCTCGTCCATTCATCATCACGGGGGTACTATTGCCTACAGAAATTGGAGACTTTTTACCACTTTCGTAAGACTACACAAGGTTTTTATTTTTTGTACACACATTTTTTTATGTAAAGAAAGTGACTCCCTTAACTAACCTTAGCCATAATTGTGGTGTATTAATTTATGTACGTATAAGGTCACCATATAGAAACCGCGGCGTGTGGCGAGAAGGGGGAATTAATTTTCCTCCTCTCGTTTCTCCTTCCCTATTTTTATAATTGTTAATTGTATAATTGTAGTTTTAGATTTAATAATGTAAAATCCCATTCTTTTTCCTTCCTCTGACTATAATTACGTTTTTTAGTAGAATAGATATGGCTTGATAGTTGGCGTATTTTAACTTTATTTTTTTATATCTCGTTCTGAAAAGGGTTCTCTTGTTATCAGACTGTCCCCTTGGAATGTAACGTCATCTCTTTCAACTCTTACAATTAAATATCCCTTTCGTTTGTGAAATGTTAATATGTTAATAAAAATGATAAATAGGATTGCCAAGTTTGTATTTTCATACAATATATATATATATATATATATATGTTGTGTATACCTAGATTCTGTAATTAATTTACAAAATTCTTGACCTCTACAAAACAAAAGGTCATTCTGTTCATTTATCCTCTCAAAACAATTGTTGACATTAAATCTCTAAGTTTAATTATTAATAAAATTCCTTATGAATAATAATAGTCACCCGCCCATTACACTCCCCCCCCCCCCC
>WJFB01003690.1:0-12304 GCA_009870185.1 Pygmarrhopalites habei | reverse complement strand
ATAATTATATTTTGATTTTATAGAACTACATTTCTAGCTCTAAAGATGATTGAGAGACAGAGACAGAGGAATTAGTCTGTTCACAGAGAGAATGAATGCACTAACTGGATTCCTTTGATTGTTGATGTTTGTAATTATGATCAATTTATCCTCCTCCTCTGCGGGTTGAATAGGAGAATAAAAAAATCATTAGATTCATTTCATGGTGAGCAGCATGGAATGAATTGATGAGAAGAAGCATACATTTCTAGGGTGTATCTAGTCATCATGGTTGAATTGATAGCGTTAACTGCATACACCGGAAGACACTTTTAGTTCAATAAAATGGACAAATCCTTTTTGACAATCGTCATCATCCTAATCAGTGCAAAACAGGTATACATCATCTTCCTCTAATCTTGCAAAGGGAGAAAAGTAACCAACTAGCAATTTTTATACCCTATTGGGGCCAGAAATATTCCGAGCGGCGTTCAACTCTGTGACATCGCATAGTTTTAGACGTAGTTTTTCCGCTTTTTTAAAAAAGGAACTGATGATCCCAAAATTGTATGTATTTCTTCCCAGGTAATTTGTTTCCTGTCAGATGACCCACTGAGGAGATGGGAGACGATGGCGGTGGAAGAAGAATCTTCAAAGGAGGAGGGTTCGAAAGAAAAAGAACCACACAAATTTCTTCAACGGCAAATGGACAATATGAGTCTGCCTGAATATAAACGTACAGAATTTATTTAATTACCTACTCACAATAATCACGATTACATAATCCAGTTGCTTGTATTTTGTCTAGTGCATTTTGTGTGTAATTGAATAGAGGGATGTGGAACGGCGATTGACCTTGAAGACCGTGGTCCCACCCTCTTGACCACCCCTGTCAGTAACAAAGGGATTTATGCAACTGGAATTGACTGCGAATGGACCATTGTTGTAAGTCAAAAACTTGTTAGTAGAACAATAAATTACTGAATGTGAAATTCACATTGTGAATCAAGAACAAAATTTTTAGGGTCACCGAGAGTGTATACCCCAAATCAAGTGTGACTACTTTGACATGAGGAAAATAAAAAATAAGTGTGATGAAGAGTTCCTGTTTGTCCAGGACGGACTCGGAGGTCAACAAATTCTTTGTGGGAATAATAATCCATTTGAAAGAAATTTCATTGGTTCCACGGTCTCTTACGAATTGTTCTTTCGGCTCAAAATTGCAAAAGAACCTAAATTCAACAGGAATTACAAGGGTTTCAAGTTTGTTACTCAACTCCAATTTTTTTTAATTATCTATTACAAATTTTAGTTAAAAATTATTTGCACAAAATACAGAAAAAATTCTGTATTTTATTAGGTGTTTAGTATCCTGTTTCGCCTCAGTGGGGCAACTCCCCGTCAACGCCAAATTCCGCAAGATTGAGAACAAGTGCAGTCAGTCATTAATATTTTAATTTAAATATTATAATAATAAATAATTTGTTAAATGCAGTTGTCATCTAAATTTTTAGCTTGTGGGATGAGAAAACTGGTGACAATGGGAAAAATTGTTGGAGGGTTGGATGCGGATATCGAAGAATTCCCTTGGCAAGCAGCCATGGTGGAAACAGGTCAATTTTACTGGCAGACATTTTTTCACTGAAAAATCGTAAGTCCACTAAATTAAAGTTTAATTAAATTGCAGCGACGAGGAAGATCCGATGTGGAGCATCTCTCATCAATGATCGGTGACCAAATTAATTTCCCTAATTTTTGGCGAAAAAACTCTCGCGTCAATTTGGCAATTTTTTTGCAGATTTGTCCTCACTGCGGCCCACTGTCTTTTCTACCGTCCAGGTGTCGTCCTCCCTACAGCTGACATTCAAATCCTGTTCCATGCCCGAATCCTCGACTTCAACAAACAGGACAAATGGGAGGATATTCCACTGGGGTGAGTAAAAGAATTTTACATAGTTGTCCCTACTACTCCATTTTCAAAAAAGGAAAAATGGGTGGATCTTGTCATTTTCTGAAGGCAGGCAGGGTCAATTCGTGGACCAGGCTGGAACCTGTCCAAAGTGACGGACCAACAAGAACGAACAGTGAGGATGGGAGTGGCCAAGATCATTCCAAATCTTGCTTACGATGAGAGAACACTGGACTATGACATTGCCCTTCTTCAACTGGCAAAACCAGTCAATATGAGGGATCCTAAACTTCCTCTCACTCCCATTTGTCTACCACCTCAAGGGCAGGATGAGAAGGTATTTTTAGAAATATTAAAAACTGATTAATTAACCAACTCATCTCTTATTTTGATACGGAAGGTACTATTGAAGAAAATGTTGACGGTGGCTGGATGGGGACTGCCACACGAATTGGCTGGAGCCTCAACGGTAAAATTCAAGACATAATTTGCAAATGACCACGGTAGAGAATATTGTTGCTAGCAAAAAATTGGTATTCGCTTCATACGGTTTTTTGATTACAGAGACTCCTCCAAAAAGGGTCCCTGCCATTCCAGGCCACACCCCACTGTGAAAAGGTCAATGATAGGACACTCACGGACAGGATGATTTGTGCTGGATTTCCAGACGGCAAGTCAAATTTTGTTTTAATACTAAAGGACATCCATGGAAGTTTCGTTAAAACTTGGCAGAAAGCTTCCTAGACATTTCTGACCAACGTATGACTTCGACGCCACTTGTTTATATTTTGTATCCACAGGAGTTGTCAATAAATATAGACTAATTAAATGAGGTAACTGGCGTTGAACCCTAACAGTTTTAATAGAAAACTTGAAAGAGAAATGTGGCTTTCTGCCAAGATTCAGTCAAATTGAAAAGACCCCGGATTGCCTACAGAGTAATCCAGCATTACATGTACTTTAGTTAATTTAAATTGTGTAAGATAAATGTCTTTTGTTTTGCTCTAGGTCAAAAGGATGCTTGTACAGTAGGATACTTAATTTCTTTATTAATTTGCAAATGTTAACAAAGAAATATTAACTGGCGGATTTAAAATTTACTGATCTTTATCCTCAAGGGTGACAGTGGAGGAGCTCTCTTTGATGAAGGCGACAGGAAAAATTGTACATACTCTCATGTCTTATCAAGCAATAAAATAAAGTTGACTAAATTGAGTACAAATTTTCACATTTATTAAATAGGGCAGAAAACACAAGTCGTTCAAGTTGGAATTGTCAGTCATGGAGAAGGTTGTGCTCGGAAAAATAATTTTGGAATCTACACCAGAGTCTCAGGTTCATCCCCAATTAATTTAAATACATGGATGAATAAATGGACATTTAACAATCTTCTAAATTAACAGAACTCGTCCAATGGATCTACCACAACGCAAAAGATGCAGTTTGGTGTAAGGACAAACTTTAAAGGATTTTTGTATAGACACAAGCGTACTGTATGAATTTGATGTTTTTGAAAGAAAATTGAATTAAATCTGCATTTTTTTACTGTTATCGGTTCACGTGATGTATTTTATTCGAATCAACCAAACAAAGAATCCAAATACAATCCCACATATGATTAATATTTAAGGATATGCCTGCTTATATTTTGATTCTTCATTTCTGAAGAGATGACACTTCAACATTTTCTTCTTCTTCTCAATAAATCTCTCATGATTAATGTAGATAATCATAATCAATAACATTTCCATTTCTTACATGATAAATTTCCTCCTTCCCATTTTGTAAAGCTCTTAAAAGCACTTGGATGAGTGTTCATCAACGACTCAAAATTTTCAACAATTCAACTCAACAACAAACAAACAAGACAAATAACAGCAGCAACAATAACAAGAATACAAGATTTTTTTGTGAATACAATTCCATTAACAATAAATCTGGGAAATTAAAGCTTTCAATAGTAGCCTATAGAGTAAATCACAGCAGAAAGACTATTAATTAGTAGTACAAATTTCACTGAATTTCCTAAAAACTCCAGGACAGTAGTCAGTACATAAGGCAATGTTTTTATAGCTGCTAGCTAAATTTTAAAATTTCTTCCTTTAAAATTCCTACATTATTACTCAGGAAATGTTAAGGAAAGCACTAATGGTACACTAATTATAATTAGTTATTGCTCTCAGAATTAGGTTTCATTTTTGTAGAAAAATTGTTAAATGCTCAAGAGAAAGTTGAGTAAAGGACATGGTCAAAAGAGCGTTTTTTGACTCGCAAAAATTGCGAGTCGAAATTTCAATTTGGTAATTAGTAATTGTGAGTCTTATTAGCAAAATTTTAATTTCAACGAATGACTAGATTAGCTAGTATTTTTTAAAGAAGGCCTTAGTGTTTAAATTTCAAAATATTTTTCTTATAAAATCTCGAAGAACGTTAGTAGGCAGTAAATTTTTTAATTGTTATTAGGAAGCAGAGTGGAGAATTAATTTTTGAAAAGTAATAGTCAAAAAAGTTGATTTGAATTGTGTAGTATACATTGTACTATTATAGTAATAGATGAATTGAAGAGAGCTAAGAAAAGAAAAACAAAGTCGTGGAATGTTTTGGTAGGATTGAATTATTTTCACACACCATTAAAATTTTTCCCCATTTGTTTGAAAGGTAAATTTTCCGTAGACTGCCATTTTATAATTTTTCTCCCTTTTTTTCAAATTCAAAACTGTAGAGATTATATTTTTGAATGATATTTGAATAATATTTTTTACTGATTATTGGTTACAAAATTCTTCATGAATTCCTCCAGTTTAGCCACATGATGAGGAAGGATGGCATTGTAGATTGAAGCCCGGATCCCACCCACTGACCGATGACCCTTGAGACCCAAAAATCCAGCTGCTTTGGCTTCTTTCAAAAATTTACTCTCGACATCCTCATTCATCTTGACACGGAATGGGACATTCATTCTGCTTCGAGAGGCTGGTTCCACAGCAGAAGTGTAAAATCCACTTGAACTGTCCATAGCCTTGTAAATGAGGTCAGATTTTGTGATGGCCCTTCTCTCCATCTCTTCCACACCTCCATTCTCTTGGATCCAGTCAAAGACTAGGCCCACCAAGTAAATCCTACACATTTAAATGATGATTATTGTAAATATAAAAAGATAATTACTTAATTAATTGTGGAACAAAGCTTACGCGAAACAAGGAGGAGTATTGTGGAGGGAATTGTCTTTGGCCATGACGGAATAATTCATGACAGTGGGACAGGTGGGGAAAGCGGAAGACAGTAAATCATCTCGGATAATCACAATGGTCACTCCAGCTGGTCCAATATTTTTTTGTGCTCCCGCATAGATCACTCCGAACTGAAAATTAAATTAATAACTTTATGTAAGCAGGCCCATAAAATCATTGATGAACCTAAATCTTTATTTAAAAACCGATTCAGGACAAAAATGACTGACCGGCGTCCAAGTTAATCAACTTGGCAGTTGACTTTTATTTAATTTTAATTACTATATTTCCAAAATTCTATTCAAGACATACCTTAGAGACGTCAATGGGTCTGGAAAAGATATTGGATGACATGTCAGCGACAAGAGGGACTCCATTTGTCTCTGGAATGTATTGAAACTCAACCCCTTCCACCGTCTCATTGGCACAGTAGTAAACATAAGAAGCTTCAGGATCTAAAATAAAAACAACAACGCAACATTGTATAAAAGTATAGAGACTTTGTAGATACTGCATTGGGAAAAATATTTATTAAATAATAACCTAAATTCCATGTGGATGGGTCTGGAATAGTTCCATACTTGTCCAATTTTGGGAAAACTGCATTGGCTTGTCCATACTTTGTAGCTTCCTTGATTGCTTTGGCTGACCATGACCCAGTTACAATGTAGTCTGCCTTCCCTGTCCTTCCAATCAAGTTGAGTGGTACTCCAGCAAATTGACCTGTCCCTCCTCCTTGGAGGAACAAAACTTTGTAATTTGATGGAATGTTTCTGGATAAGAAAAATTGCACAATTAGTTTTCTTACTTAATAAATAAAATAAAATGGTGACTTACAATAGTTTTTTGGCCTTCTCAATAGTCGCATTGATGATACTTGTAAATTCAGGTGACCTATGACTCATTTCCAGGACACTCACATGACTCCCTTCCCAGTCAAACAATTCCCTTTGAGTTTTCTCCAGCACCTAAAATTCCCCAATTAAATCTACGTTAGATTGACTATCCAATTCCATCCGACAAATCATTGAACGGCGTCCAACTCTACAAATATTTTTTGTCCGCATTACAGTCCCAAAATGTGTGTACACAAAAAATCCGCATTAATTAAACTAAAATTGTTTGTCTTACCTCATGAGGCAGTTTAGCCGGTCCAGCTCCAAAATAAATGAATTCAGTCATCTGTTTATTGTATATGGGAAATGTACAGGTACGGAAAAAATTGATTGTTGGAAGGATTTTTTTGTTGAATTTTTTGAAAAAAAATGTGTCTAAGTTCTAAGGAAAGTACACACACCACGATGAGAGGACGAACAGCACTCGACTAAAATTGTGTTTGTATAACGTGTGTGTGTGTGCTTAGTAGGCGAGGAGGAGGATTTGAGCTCAACTCTCCTTGGTTAAATTTGGAGGAGGGGTGGAAGTCTCGTGGTTGTACTCCTCTTCTGGTTCTATTACAACTACTCTGCAGTTACTAATACTCCTTGTTGTAGTTTGGCATTGAGAAGATGCAGATGAGGTTGGCCCTGAAATTTGTTGGGAATGCTGGAGGAGAGCCTCTGGACTGAGGTTTAGAACCGAGGCGACGATTGACTCTGCCAAGTCATGAGCAAAATTTTTGACAACGTCAGATGACATTGGTCGATGTGGCTGTAGCGTGACTTTTTCTCCTGTAGGGAGTATGTATAAAAAAATCCACAATTCATATACCTACTCCATGATACACAGTACAATAGTAAAGAGAGACACGTTGTCCAAACGGGATTACACTCCTCATGAACCACGACCAAAAAAAGATAAAAATATGAACTTTGAGAAGGAGAGGACGATAAGATAAATCCACTTTAGTTAAACTGAGACATGAGTAGTTATATGGAATTCCTATGCTACTTTTACATGTGTGTGTGTGTGTCCTTCAACTCTATTTGTAAAATACTACGTTAAATACTCATACATATTTCTTACAAAAAGTTTATCTCGCTCAATTTTAACTGGTTAAAAATATGGGCACTGCTCTTTCCTCCCTCAGAAAAGTTGGTCATACTCACATTGTATTTAGCCACATGATCGTGTAATGGATTATTCAAAAGTTTAATGGTATTTCATCAACAAAAATTTCTGGGTTGATCCCATACTCTTCGCATACTCTTTACCCAGTCAGTCGAGGCGTGATGATGAAAAATTTATATTAAATTAAACCAGAATTCAGCTTGTAGGATCTTGATTGTGTCATTGACGTCACTCAATAGTTAACTTGTGACTCTCTCTCTCTTTTTCAAGGAGGATAAGAAAAATGCAAAAGAGTGCTAAAAGAAGAATTTTAGCGAATAAAATATGTGATGAAAATTCTACCGTCTCAGAGAACAATGAGAGAGAGAGAGAGATAGGAATTCTGCAACATGATTGGACATTTGCAATAAATTTACAGCACTTCCTATGTACAATAGGCAAAAAATTTCTTTCTCTCCAGTTGTATCTCTCTCTGAAAAATATCTCAATTGAGACAGGCTCATTCACACACACACACACGTTGAAAGTTGTTCTGTAATCAGAGTAGATTTTAAATATTTACGATCACCACTTGAGAGAATCCTCTGTGTTACTATAATACGATAGTTTTTACTCGACTCTCCTTGACATTTTGACATTCTATCCCTTCTTCTATAAGAGAGAGAGAGAGAGTCGGATCACATGTTAATACTAATATGCATTTAATTATCTTTTATGATGGTCATTTTGCGACGACTAAATAATAATGATATTCCTATACTTTTCCCACGCTTTGCTTTTCTAATAATAATCTTCCGGTTAATTCTTGAGACAAAAGATCTCTCTTAAAATTATAACTAGGACAGAGAACGTTTACAGAAAAAAACCATAGTTTTCAGTAACTACTTTTAGCATACAAACAGAGATTGCGAATAATTGTGCAAAAATTTTTTAGTTACCTTCACCCCAGACTCACGAGGCCCAGTGACTTTGAACCCAGACGACGACGACACACACGCAATTAATCAAATTGACAGTTAGAAGTTAGAACAGGAGCGTTGCTCTTTTGTTGCTCGGAAATGATGATGAATAGATTCGCACAGTGCAAATATCCCAATGTTTTGACACACAATAAACAGAAGAGAAGAGGAAGTTTGATCTTGATTTTTGACTGCGGAGACTGTCAGTCACATTCCTTTACTATTTTTTGACTAAAACAAAATGGGACTGTGTATTTTTGGGAAGGTGAGAAAATTGTATTGTGTGTGTGTGTGTCGGGGGAAATCTGAGCATCAAATAAATACAATAATTTTAATACAGTAGGAGGAGGAAACCTTGTAACAAACATTTCTATTCTGAAACTTGTACTCTTTGTAACATATGTATTTATTAGTTAGTATGTTAGTACTTTTTTATGGGAAAACTTTTGATATGTATGATAGAGAGAGAGAGAGAGAGAGGGAGAGATGAGGTATGGGAGAGAATTAAGCCGGAGTCTCATTTTTCAGTCTATACAAAACATTTATGTTACTTGTATCTATATATATACATATACACACTGTTGTTATACTACACGTACACAACATTAAACTATTAACAAGTAGTACAGTAGTAAGTACTTTAGGAATCCAAAAGTTTGGATGTAAAACCCAGTTAGCATGTTTTGTGACGTCTGAATAGTATAGTGTGTGTGTGTGTGTTGTGGAAAAAATTATAGAATAGAATACAATTTGATATGGAAAAAAATACCTGAGAGTACAATTCAACCATCATTATGTGGTTATGCATTATCACAGTATAATAGTTTATGGAAATATGCGGTTCAAATTTTAGTTTTTTGCATGGAGGTATGAAAAGGAAGCGAGGTCAGATGAGATTTTCATTAGACACATGGTACAAGGTGTATAACAACAACAAACGTGTCAAAAAATTAAATTCCCTTAACTACGATTACATAAGGAGTAATTAGACATTGAGCAACGAAAAAGAGCGGTACTGGGAGGGAATATTGAAAGTTGGGACAGGAATTTTTTTGGACATGACATTTTTCAGGACAGTCAAAACTCGATGAAAGTTTTCCCAATACCAGTTGTCGACTTGTCGGTTAGCCCCCGTCAGACATGAGTGCCAATGGTAAAGATGAGCAGTCGAGAACACAGGTATGACACTCTTTTGATTGTGATTGTGGACATTTTTTCAAAGTGTGTGAACCGGGGACACTTTTGTTTGTCGACAGAGAAAAACTATGAATGGACACTTTTCTGTGGCTGCTGCTGCTCGTCAACATCCTGAATCTAAATGTGGTAGTTCCTCTAAAAGAAATTTGACAACTTCCGATATTCAGGTAAATAGTGGATTGCTCTTTGAGATGTGTAAAGCATGTGGCCTCTTTTTTGTTCCTTTGTATTTTTTTCAATAAAGAAATTATATTATTGTTCTTGTTTTTAAAATAGGATATATTGGGTGAAGACTATGATGAGGAACCGGTGAAAACTGTTAAATCCCTTCAAAGAGCAGGCAGTAGAAAACATCCCCTTAATAGTTCTTCGAAAATTTCAACTTCATTTTATGCTAGTCAGAGTACAAGTCCACCACCTCCAAAAGATGTGACATGGACTGATGACGATGATGATTTTCCAAATCGTTCCCCCATCCTGACACGACATGACACAACTCTACTAGAAAAAGAAGAAGGGATAAAACCTGCAAAAGGTACTCGTATATTCATTTAATTACATATGTATTTTTGTTTCAAGTCATTCTGTTAATAAGTTGTGTAAAGTATTATTTTAAAAATAATATTTTTATTTTATTGATCCTTAGCACTTCGCCTCTCATCCAAAAGTGAGAAAAGCGGTTTCTCCATAGATGAGTACTTGATACCTGATTCAGACGACGAAAGGATTAGTAATTGTAGCCGCAGGGACAGATATAAATCTTCAGAGTCAAAGTCTTCTAGTAATAAAAAATCTAGTAACTCAAATGTTAGTAAGAGTGACTCACTGTCTGTTAATAGTAGTAGTAGGTCATCTGTGTCACCAGTCGTTGTCAAGAAAGAAAAGCAGAGATCTGTTTCACCAGTCGAGGTCAAAAAAGCTAAACAGAGATCTGTGTCCCCGACACCCAAAAAAAATCACAAATCAAAGACGTCCTCATCCAAGTCAACATCACCACCACCACCACCACCCAAAATACATGACAAGCCAAAGGCCTCATCATCATCCAAGTCAACATCACCACCGCCACCCTCCATACTCAAAAAAGAAAAACCCGTCCCTATCACGGATATTGTAGTAAAAAAAGAAAAGGATGATAGTGATTCTTGTACTAGTAATGGTGGTGGTCCCATAAAAGAAAAAACTTCCAAGAGAGATGAAATTTTACAAACCCTGACATCAGAGAACCTCTTTTCCCATTTACACGAGAAATTATCTACCCAGCAAGTGGAGACTTCATTTGGAGATCAACGTTTTGCTCATTTGTAAGTCAAAACATGTTCATGCTAATAATATTAACACGTTAGTAACTAAAAAGAGTTTATCCTTATTTGAAATTGCAGGCAACTCCTCATGGGATTTATGCGTGAAGATGCTACATTCCTCCTAATTATGCAAGAAATGGAAAGAGTCAAACTAAATCCATTCCTTTTGGATACTAAAAGTTCTCACGAGATTCTTGACATGGTCCTAGAGAAAATTAAACTTGCTATGGAAGTAGAGTATCAACGAATGAAACGGTAATGACTTTACTTTTTTATATACTATTCCAATTGTATACGTCAAAGATTTCATAATGATAAAATAAGTCAGGTTCACGAAAAATATGCTTAATAAATACTGATTCTTCAATTTTTTCTTTATTTCTTTAGATTATGGGAAGGATCTATCGGGCTACTGTGTTAAACTCGCAACGACTTACTGTAAGTCACTACTTTAAAGTTAAACAAAAAACATAATGTAAACAATTGAATGTATACAAAATAACTGTAATGTATACAATTTAATTGTATATAATAATAATTTTATTTTCTAATAATAATATAACACATCTTTAAGATGATTATTTAATAATCTTAGTGTAAGCATCAAATACTTAGCTGTACTCTTTCTCCTTTCAATTTTATAAAGAATTCTTACTCTTGTCTTTCCAAACATTTTCGTTCGCAATAACAGTGTAATTTTATAATAATAATAATTGAATAACAACATAATATGTGTGATCATCTCGCATTCCAACATTAAATTTACGAATGACGGGGAATCATTTATTGTTTTTAAAAAATTGCATCGTATTTAAGATGAACCATACAGTCAAAAAACGTTTTAAAAATGGTAATCATCTGTAGCTTCAATAATATATAATAATAATAAAAATCACAACGTCGTGAAGTAATTGGAAGGTACATACTTTACAAATTGATGGTAAATGATTTTCTTCAAAACCATTTTTTCTTGAACGAGAAACAAAAAAAAGTAATCACAACGATCGAGTATAGGATTCTGATTTTTACTGTCATAATGAGGTTTATACTAGAGTTTGATTATATGAGGAGGGACAGTCCCTGGGCGCACATGATTTTGAGTTAATCTCTCAAATACTGAAAATCAAATACTAGACCCTTCGATCTATCATATACCCACTGTTCAGATTTTTGAAAAATACTTAAATGCCTCATTAATTAACGAATTAACGAATAAATTAATGTTGCATCACTCCGCCCCACAAATTTTGTTTCTTATTTGAAAGCATTGAAAAGGTGACATACTTTTAATTCAAAAGGCAACTTTTCCTCAACTATTTCATCGGCCAAAACTCTTCTGAAATTTATTTGTATCGTTCTCACTCACATATCAAAAATCCACCGATGAAATAGTTGAGGAAAAATGGCTTGAGATTCTACAAAAGTTGGAAAATTCTGTAAAAACTCTCCCATGCTGCCAAAGTCTCTCTGTCGCCATCGAGAAAGTGCGGGAAGCCCTGCAATTTGAATCCCAACGATGGCACAAAAGACGAAGAGACTTTGACAATTTCTCAAGACTGAAGGACCTGACCCGGATTGACACATTGGTAAGTCACACGATAATTATTTACATCTATTATTTACTCATTCGTGTGTGTGTGTCATTTTTTTGTTCATTTTAATATTTCTTTGTGTGTGTATGACAGTGGCAGCCGGCAAAGAAATCTACTTTTCATC
>WJFB01003689.1:0-12305 GCA_009870185.1 Pygmarrhopalites habei | reverse complement strand
CTCACCTTCAGAACTAGAATCTAGACCAGACTTTATTTTCTTGACGATGGAAACCTCCACAACACTGTCATTATCAGAATCTGCTAGAATGATCTTCTTCTTACCAGCTTAGAACATACAGAGAAAATTGTAAAAGCATGTTGCAACACACAAATAACAGAGAAAGAAAATAAAATTAATGGTGACAAACAATGTGATACTCACCCTTTAATAAAGAAGCACTCATTCTTGACCTGGACTAAAGTTAGCACTCGACTTGGACTAATTTTATGACACTAACTAGAATAAACGAGGAGCCGGCTCAGCGAGAATAATGCATTTAATTTTTTTTGAGATCACTCAAAAACTCGCAAGCTTTCAAGGAATGCAACCTGTAATGTGATTGTAGTGTGAATATAACACATTACCTATTGTTTCAGAGATGGCCGAACTCAACTCTTTTTTGAGTAAGGTTTGCAAAAGAAAAGAGTTGAGTAAGAGTTGAGTGGGATTTTTTTTAAAACAAAGAGATGAGTTTGAGTTGAAGTTCAAACTCCCATCTCTGTTGTCTGTACAATTAACGAAATTTCTGTTCTGAGATCTGCAATCTCGAACATGTTAGATCTGATCTCATTCATTTACATGATCGAAATGAAAGAAAATTCATGTTCAGACTACACAAGTTACATAACTCCCACACACAAGCAGTAAATAGGTGTATGGTTGCTCCCATCCTTAAATGAAATATAAATAAAATTGAATCAAGACTAACCTGCAGTATACCATAATAAAAGTAACATGTGAATATACCGATTGCTGTCCCGATAAATTTCACGTTTTTATTCATAGCTACTTAATTGAGTCAACTGATAACTGAAAGGTTGGATTAAAAAAACTGAAGAAATAAAAGTGAACAGTATGGGACCCCACTTTTTTTGCTTATGTGGACAATTTGAATTGTATCTTTGACCGCCGCTAAACTATCTTTGTTTCTATGAGCGTTTTAATTAATTGAAATTAAGTTGAGATGAAACTTTGTCATGAAAACGTTGGTTTTATTCGTCACAAGTTTAATCATCATTTTTTGTATTTTTCATGTCCCCACGTGGCTGTACTCAAAAGTAAAAAAGCACTAAAAAACTCCAATAGTATTACGAAAATATTTTAGTTGTTATCAATTTACGCGTACAAAGTTACGGTAGCCAAAATTACACATTAACAATACTTTTATTGCACTTCAGAGTACAAGACGATACAAATATAACAACACTTCCAAATATAAACACGTATACCACCTTCTATCTATCATCTCTCTAGTTATTTATAATATCATCGTTCATCATATTTGGTATTAGTTATCATCATCACACGAAAAAATAACTCGTCGGCACGATACTTTTTGGTTTGGCACACACAATATTACGATTGACGGTTGTTTGAATAACAAATCTTATTTCCAATTCCTTCCACAATCATTACAATTCTCATCTTTGGAATAATTTCGCCTCTCTTCCTTCTTTTAAGTAAGTACATTTTTTCTAAGCAAAGAGATCAGTGGTCACTCTCAATCTCCAGATCGTCAACGGTTTCTTGATCAAATGAACAGTGTGAGACTCTTGTCCTTTAGGTAAAAAAATTTAAATACACACCATTATTACTAGATCTTGTTATGTATAAATATGCAAAAACAAAGGGCAAGATAGAGCCAATACCTCCAAATAAGAGTAAGTAGTTAGGAGTCGTGACTTCGACATTATCCTTTGGTTCCACAACTGCATCTTCAAAATACATATAGTTATAAATATTCCGTTTTATAATACAATTTAATGAGTACAACAATGTCTTTTCATAATAAGTTTGAATAAATTCTTAGACAACTGACAGACCTTCACTGAAACATGTCATCTCAAATTCATTGACTTTTGTACAGAGTCTGGTAGTGGATGAGGTTGAGTCTTCAATCAATTCCATTGACACGTAATCTGATGTAGAGTTTGGAATATTGATATCAATATAAGAAGAATCTAAGGAGAACAACACGCACATAACATGACATGTAAGTAAATACACACAAATACCAAGTAGCACATCAACCTATCAAAGGTTATAGGGCATGCAGATGACAGCATTCTACCTTTTTTAGGAATGTTGTAGTCTGCGAAACGGACGGAGGAGGCCGATTTACGAACGGATTGAGTTTTAGTTCTAATTGCTATTATTGTCACATTAAAGAAAACACACAAATGGCATGAAACTTGACACTGACAAGATTTTCAATATTAAAAGTAATGCTTTACCTGGTTGGAAGGAGGAAACACTTTCAGACCGTTTGGTTGCACCATGACACTTCATGGATTCTTCATCTCCAATTTCAATCAATTTCTCTTCATGTATAGGTCGAAGTGTCTCATTCACCGGAGAAATATTATTTTTGACACCTGTTAAATATCATAGAGAAAATTAGGCTGCTTAATAATTTCATTTAAAGTCTGATTCATACATAAGTAAATATATGACATTAATTGTTACATACCACATTCGTCAACAACAGCCGACTCTAGAACTTGATAAGCAGAGGAGGAGGTCCGAGAGTTGATTCTGTTACTGAAATCTCGAATGATGTTAATGTTTTTTAAAGGTCGAGCATTAAAAGTTGAAGAAGACGTGGCCATATTGTCATCCCACCAATATTTTCCACCAGTACTTGAAGAAGTTGACACTCGTCGCTCTTCCGTAACATTATTCTGAACTATAAAACAAGAAAACAACATTATTAATCCAGAACCGATATGTACAAATAAGTGACGTATAAAACAGAGCATCAAAGGTTGAGCAAGTGAAAGACAGTACAAATCTTGTTTGAGCCAGCAAACTGACTTTCCGTGTCACGGAATCCGTGAAAACGTTATTTCAAGTGGAAATCGTCTTGTGTGTTTGAGCTCTGTTGTGGCAACTAGTGCTTTGACAAATTATTTGGAAATCGACAAAATATCAAAACTCACCTAGTTTGACTAGAGCTGGTAGCTGGAATTTTTCAAATTAAGAAATGAATTGTAGGAATTAAAATAAATCTTGGATAGATTAAGTAGAAGATAAATAGTTAGTACATACCATTACACATGCTGGGAAGACTCTTGGACATGGACGAACAGAGTGGAAGGACAATCTTTCCCATGTCTCAGACGCTACATAATAATAAAATACAACAATATTAAGACACGCTTAAGTAGTTTTGATATGTCAACAATTGAGCAAGTACATCCACAAATTAATTTTTTTGACCTACCAAAATCCAATCTCCAAAATTCATCAATAGGTCTGCCTTCTCGCTCTCCTCCCAAGATGAACATTGACCCAAGTGCTTTGGTGGCAACGTGACCCCGGAGACAACCAGGCCCTACCAATACACAATGAAAAGATTGTCAGACTACAAATACATCAACACATCTTACTTTCCATAAAAATATATGAGTATATAGCTCACCATTTTTTGTTTTGACACTCCACCATTTCCTCGAAATAAAATCATATTTCCAACAGTCAGATTTCTCTTCAAGATTATTCATTCCTCCATAAATGTACATGTAATTTCCATGTTGAACGGCAGAGTGGTTGTGACGAGGGGACGGCGACGCTGAGGATGACGAACCCCAACAATACCGACTTAACGATGTCTTCCAAAATAAGTGCCAAGATTCGGTATCTGTCATTCAAAATACAACTATAATAAAAAGAATCCCTTTCATCGACTACACTAGCTTCTTTACACATACACTTACCAAAATGAAATGCCCAAAGGTCACCGAGTGACCCCTTAAGATCTCGATAGCCTCCATGAATAATCATGACTGGATCATGACCCTGTACAATTATATATAAATAAAAATAGTTGATTAGAATATCTTGTCTGTTGATAGTGACTTTATTCAAAGATAAAGACTTTGAAATAACTTACCGGACTTGAATAGACGGATGCGACATGACCTCGTCTTCCAATGGGTGTCAAACCTTGACCACCTTTTCGTGGTGTCACTTCCGAATTCCATTTTCTCCACATATTTTCCTGTTTACACACATTGGTCAATTTTGTGATAAATCTAATCAAACGTATTACTAAATGTTACAAGTGAAAAATAATTCTCTTACTCTAATACTGAAAATCCACAAAGGGGTCACAAAATCATCGGTCATGCCAATCTCTCCTCCAAACATGTATAATTTCCCGTTGTGGTACACCATTGTGTGTTCTTGAAGAGGTGGGGGCCATTCATCGTCATCATCTAATTCATTGAATTATAAAATTGAATTTCAAATTTTCTAAATATTCAAAGTAATTAAAATACTTTTTTCTAAAAAATCTAACCATTCGGCTTCAAATTTGTCCAGGATCCTCCTCCTGTCAATCACAAATCACTTACATTTTACATGTGTTCACACGACAAAGGTAAACAAGAATACTTAATCTTTGTCATGCAACCTTTGAAACAATTGTAAAGTCAAAGTGCGCAATTAAAAATAAATATATTTTATATATTTTTTATATAATAAAAAAATCTTACTCAGATCCAATCTCCAGAGATCCTTCAATGGATAAGTCCCACTCTTCCCTCCATACATGTATAGAAAAGTGCCGTCAAAAGCAACACAATGCTTTGATCTACCCGGAGGACTTAGGGACTGTTCTATGACTATATTTGACCACATTGTTGACCACTAGTAATTTCTCTCTCTCTCCTTTTTTTGGCACTTTTGGTTACTAAAAGACAAAGAGAAGCTACTCAAATTTTGAACAAGAAATTTTCAAGTCACCATCTCGTCACTTTCGCCGTATCGATTTTTACTTATGTGTGTACTCTGCGCTACGCAAGTCAATAAAAATTTTTTTTACTTGTCAAAATTTGTTGAACAGAGTTACACCAGTCGAACTAATTTAAAACAATTGTTTTCCCAAGACTCTCTGTCTAGCCTCCTCCTGATGACTCACAATAATGTACAGTAATAATAATAATGTTTTTGTGGGAAAGTTTGTCCTCAACTATGAAAATACTCGGAATACATACTCAATAAAGGTAATAGAGTGAGACTGTGTGTGTACAGAAGATGACAGTATTTGGAAGAATGTCATTTTGTTGACACAAGCTCTATAGTTTTGTCAACCCAGGGGTATAATTATATACATTGTAGTTGGAAAGAAGTAAAACATGTAATTATCTAGAAAGGAACTCCATTGGCGAGACAGTTGACGCGTATTTTTATGAGAAAATTAAGGACACTGGAGAAAATCCTAGTTGCATATGAGATGTTCATAAAAACTGGAGAATTTAGTCACTGACGAGAGACTGATAATTGAACCAGCAAAATCACTTTATTTCCAATAGTTGTTTATTTTACAAAGTTTATAGAGTTAGAATATTTTCACTTTTGTATGTAAGTATGATGTGTGTGTGTGTGTGTGACGTGTGTCAGGGAGTGAATGAGTGTGTGTTTCATTCATCAACTTCTAAAAACATTCCCTTTAATGTGTCCACACTGGGCTTCCTATTATTATTCCTATTATTCGGACGTACTCCATTTTCAACCCCGTGCATAACGCTATTCAACAGTGCGTTGAACTCGGTCATCACAGCCTCTTTGTCTCCATCCCCATCCACCTGACATGTCAACACCAATCATTTATATTTAACAAAAATCTTCCTCTACTAGTTTTCTTTTTTAAAGAACAACAAGTTTTCACTCACAATGTATAATCGATTCTGGTCATCCAACGTTTTGAGAGTTGGTAATGTGACTGTACGGTAAATCTCTAGTCGGGTTTTGATTGCTGCTGGTGACCTATCATCATTCCTTGTCTTTCTCTGTCCTAAACTAATCCCCAGATTCACCTCTGAACAGTCCAACAGGATACAGGGAGGGGTTGTATTCGTCTGCAAACAACAACAACAACAAATTTACATTTTATCCTCCCTCCAAATCCCCTCACGACATCTCATTTCCACACCACCGTAAAAAGTCTAGTGGTTTCCTTAAGTACGTGTCACAGGAAATGAGTAAGATTTTACACACACACACCCCAAATCAAATCCCTGTGTAACAAACATGAAAGGGGGATGGCTTTGTGTTTAAACATAAAAAAAAATTTCATTGTCCACAAACACACACACATCCTGTTCTTTCTCCATCATTCGCACACTTGAAAACTCGGACAACTCTCTTTCGTCCGGGAAATCACGCAAGCTGACTACCCGCAAAGGTGTTGAAGAGGGGAGAGTGAATGCACCAAAGAAAAAGTTGTAGAGTTGACAAGTTGAAACAGGGGGAAAAACGCAACAGGTACACTTAATACCAGGAGAGAAAAACAAATATTTACTTTCTTCAATCACACCAATCTAATTCAATTCCCTCCCCTCTATACTCTATTATTATCCCCTCCTCCTCCTCCACCTCCTCCACGTACCCTAATCTAATCTACATTCCTCCCCTACATACCCAAACCATCTGATTAAAATTAATTGGACACAAACAATTCCACGTACGGCTGGAATCCCCCTCCCCAGCCTAATTCTACAGAAAGACAAAGAACTGTGCTTTCTCCAAATATTCTCGGGGACTTTCCTTTCCACTCCTCCTTCTTCATTTCTTAGAACAAAAAGTAGTAAGTAACATGTTAATTTACTACCTTTTGACTTGAACTAATGATATTCATTGCAAGACTTGTAAAGTGGAAGGTGCATAATTAAATGAAATGTTGACTCACAAGATCATGAAAGGATTTAAGTTGAAGGGGATTCCTTGGAAAACCGTCAATGACGACCCTCCGCTGAGTAGCAATGACACTACTGATAATCCGGATGATAACATCATTACTCACTAGTTCTCCTTTACTCATCGTCTCCTCAATCCCCTGAATCTCCTCTGGAGTGAACATTGTTGCATTCATCTCTCTACTCTTGGCCACAATCATCCGGAGTTCATGACCCATGGACAGATGGTAGTAAGGGGAAGAGTTGGAGGCCAGTGTCGACTTATTTGACCCTGGCCCTCCTTTAATTAATTGAATCCCACACACATTAAATCTCATCTAATTAAACATTGTTATTTTTAAAAAAGAGAAGGAATAAAGTAAGGAGATACCTATGACCCAGATGATGTGAAGGGGTCCTAATGGGACAATCATGGACGAAGGGTTGTGTGAATTGGTCATAGGGGCAGTCATGTTGTTCCCTGTCGTGTGTGGGGCTGTCATATGTTTCGACTGTTTGATACTCGACATAATATTGTCGATTACATGGAGAAAGTCCATATACACCTCTGTCGGTTGCCTTTCTCCGTCCACCTGTCCGTCCATAAGAGACACAAACACCATCGTTCACTACTTCAACTTTCATGGTTACATAAGTATGTTACATAGAGGAGAGAAAGGGTTAAAAAAAGAATTGGAAAAAAATAAAAGACTCAGCCTCACCACGGACAACTTTCCAAGTTGATCAAAATACTCGGCTACCGCAAGGACATTTTTATTGTAATTTTTAAGTTCCATGCGTGCCAGTTGAAGAACCGTGTCACTGCGAATATTAAAAATGTAATTAAAGGTCAAATGAACCATCATCTCATCAACTACAAACACAGACACACGATAGATAGAATGGGGGTTGTCGGGAGGGGAGAAATTGATTTTTTATTTTGGTTCTCTCATACAGACAGATATCCCCAAATCAAAAAAAAGAAAGGGAAAAAAACTCACCCCAACTGTGCCCCAAATTCGATCTGTTTCTCCAGGATTTTGACATGCCAATTAAGGAGTACAACTCTGTCCACTCTCTGCAACTGTAAATATGTCATACAGACACACACACACATTATTTCCAAAAGTATGAAAAGGAAAGGTGGGATATGTGAACCTAACCTCAGATAAATATGATTGTGTATAGGCCCACTATGTACGAGTGTAATGTATGCATGTCGGGAAGGAGCATTTGCCAATTTTTTTCTGCATGCGTGTGTTCTGGAGGGAGGGGGAGGAGGGGATAGTGGAGCATCTTGCGATGTTTGATCAATGAACTATGTGCTAATTTAGTGGGGCCTAGAAATACGACCACCACTATTTTACTGAGAAGGAGAGAGAGAGAGGGACACAATTGGCTTTTTGGCAAGGTGTGTGTGTGATGAAAAATATGGCGAGAAAAAAAACATACCTTTTCATTGTACTCTACGACGTCACGCATGGACCTAGGATAGCCGGATATTATGTAGGCTGAGGCATTCACCGCCATTTTCATCTCGATTAAGAGGACCTCGATCAAATTTTTTGCGGGGATTTGAGTAAAGTCCGTCAAGGCTAGAGAGACAGACAAAAATCATAACTCTTTTTTATGAGTACCTACCATTTTTTCCAGGAAGGAAAATTATGGGGCGTCACCACAATGACTCAAATTCTGAATTGAACTTTCTCTCTCACAAAAATCCTTTCTCAAAAGAAAACGTTGGCCTATTCAATGCAAAATGGGAAAAAACAAATGGAATTTCTCACCATTGCCCACTACATGTTGCTGGATGAGGTCGGTCATGTTGACATGTGCCAGGCCCTGACGTTCTTGCACTGCCCTGTGTCACCACATACCAAATTTTGAAGGGTTTTAAGATTATTTTGCAAGTATGATTCTAGATTGTGACACAATTATTGTGTATGTGTGTGTGGATCGGCTCTAGTTAAATCTTAATCACTGATAGATGCATATGAATTGAAATGAATGTTGTCACCTATCGCAATGCGTAATTTTCCCTGACCCCGGACCACCCAGAACAAAGATGACTGGGACACGGGGTTCACTAAATCGTACATTACTTCGTTGATTAGTCGAAGAAGAATTATTCTCCATTGGGTATTGTTGTTGTGACTCGAATCGTCCTTCGGGCGTCAGCATTGTCCCCAATGAGTTGTCTGTATCGTCATCATTTATCATTATTCCCCAATTTTCCCTTCCTTTCTCCAACTTTCACCACCACTCAGCCTCAGCCTCAGTGCGAGTAAAAGATGATTAAGAACAAGTTAGGAATTAAAAATTGAATGGATTTGATCATTACCTTTCCCCATGCAAACTCCCATATAGACACTTCAATCCACATTGAAAATCCTATTATAGATTCTCAATTAGAAATCCAACCAATTAAAGTAGGGATTCCTCCTCCTGGGGACGACTTTTCTTCTTCTTTTCAAAATCAAGGATGAGGATGAGTGGAAAATCAAGAATGTATCAGGAATGTATCCCCACTCACAATGTTTTTTCTTTCTTGCTGGACACAACAAAGAGATGCACACAACCGGAGGATGATTCACCACCAACACTAGCACCAACAAGAAGAAGAAGAGGGAGGGGAACTGCAACAACAAAAAAAACGTCGGAGAAGACAAGAGAAAGAGAGGAATGGACAAGGGGACCCAACCGTTGGAAGGTGAGGAACCGAAATAAGAGTGTCGGGAATTCGGAAATAAGGAGAATCAAAAAAAAATATTCAGAAAAGAGTCCCTATGGATTTTTTATCTGGGACAAGATCGGCCACCGAGGATGCGTCGTCTACCAAACTAAATGTACATTAGTATAGACTCTTTTTTATTCTCCGTCTCTCTCCTTCTTCAAAAAAATAGTGTACCTGGTGGCTCCTACAAACCCCTCTCTATATCCTCCTCCTTGTTATACCCCTCTCTCCAATCCAGACATTCATAGTTGTTAGTTGGATAGTAGCAGAGAAAAAAGGGAGTTTGAATAGTATTAAGTTAAAGTTAAGCGTCGTCCTCCACCTCCTCCCTCACCCTCCCCTATAATTTGAGGAGGACAGGGAGGAGGACCATCCAACAACACCCCATAGTCACACTCTGTTCCATACACACACTCACACACACATCATTATAGACTACTTATGTACTACAATCAACTATTCATATCCTATACCCAACACAAATACTACTTCTCTATTTAACTCGCGTGTCCAGCAACATCATGAGAGCACATGCATTGTGGTGTGTGTGTGTGTGTGCTTTTGGGAGTATTTGCAAGAAGCAATTTGCTAAACTACATTTTCTATAGACATGTCCCTTTTTTTAATGTGTATATCAAGGAGGAGGGAGGAGGAGAAGTTTGTAAGGCCTTTATCTATAGATATAAGGATTTTGCGCAAGTTAGTGCTCGTCAATTATTTGTCTGGTATATTGATTATGTGGGAGACGTTTCTCTTTTTTTCTTGATTATTCTCCCGTGTCCATGAATGTCTCTATTGATTGTCATGTTGTTGATGTAGAGGATTTTCCATCTCTCTTTTTGTGTGCCTGACACTCAAACGGTTTAACTCTCCATTCTGAAGGCGAGTCTCTCTCTCTCTCTCTCTCTCCGGGTATTGCACAAATTCAGTGGATGACATTCACATGACAATATCTACAAGGTAAAGCACTTTTTTTATGTAGACTAATGGGTGAAGGCCCTCCTCCTCCTCCTCCCTCTCCTCTGTGTCATCATCAATTTTCCCCCACCTTGAATATACTTTGTATTTTTGCATAAGTACTATTTCGTTAATTTATTCA
Organism: Pygmarrhopalites habei; assembly: GCA_009870185.1. Classification (NCBI taxonomy): domain Eukaryota; kingdom Metazoa; phylum Arthropoda; class Collembola; order Symphypleona; family Arrhopalitidae; genus Pygmarrhopalites; species Pygmarrhopalites habei. The sequence goes on along the minus strand of WJFB01003689.1, from coordinate 1,753 downwards.
CAATCGTGACATCCATCTAAGTTAGAATTTACGTCCACACACTCATCATCCTCCTCCTCCGACACATGTGCCTATCATAATAATTCTCTTCTACGTATCCAACACTCATATTTCTCACTACCTCCTCCCTCCTCCTCCTCCTCCTACCCTGTGTACATTTCCCCCGATAAATTTCGAGTCAGACAGTACGGAGGAAAGGGGATAAATTTTGAGATTTTTTTTGACCAATTTCTCCTCCTCCCTCTTCACAACAACAAGAGAGAAATCGATAAACTTATAGAAGTTTTCCCTCAACAATTTTTTTGAACATGGATAGGGAAAACGTCATAATCATATTTTTCGTACTGTGGACATGTTACACAACATCAAATCATGCAATTTTTATATGTGATATGTATTATTTCATATGGACTTGAGGTGATTTGAGATCATTTTGACAGACAATACTACCAATGTAAGAAAAGAGGTTGATAGTTGCAGCAGGGCAGGATTTCCGTGAGTAGGCCAATTTTCAGAGTATCATATTAATTCTGATGACTCTAAAATCATCTTTTCGAAGAGGTCTTTGTAACTGTTATTTACTTTCTCCCCTTCATTTTGTGTGGAGAAAGTAAGGAATTTGGGAGGATTTTAACTTATTTTCTTTGTCTATATTTTTCTCTCCAGTTGTTGTTGCTGTGAGGGTTATTGACTTTTTGGGGTGGTGGAAAAAATTTTGAGTGAATTTCCCTAATGATTCACTTTTATTAGTCTTCAAGGAGGTTCATTTCCGGGATTCATTGTTCCCCTTCTCTCTCCTTTCAAATCCTTGGAAAAGAAGTGAGAGAAAGACTATGAGACAGAGGGCAGATTGCCATTGAGGGCTGTGGGAGAATCTAGAGTAAAGTGTGAAGTAGACAGTATTGAATTCATCATCCGAACACCTTCAACAAAACGACGAGAAGAAAAATCCGATTTTTTGCCACCTGTTCTTCCTCCTTCTCCTCTGTGCAAATACAGAGGAGAAGAGGAGGAGGGGAAGGACAAAAAGTGTGTTGTCCTCTGTGTGAAAAGAAGTAGGACTAATATCTTTATTTTTTATTCAGCCCAAAAATCATGGAACATGGTGATAAATGGCTTTCTCCCACACACACTTTCTCTATGTACCCAGATAAGCGTATTTATGTACATGTCCACAGTTTTCCAGCTCTTTGTTGTTCATTAGTATTCAATCTAATCTAGGAGGAGAAGTTGTCATTATAAAACATATTCGGGATAAACAGAGGATGGTGTGGATTCTTCAGTTTACTAAATAACCGTCCTGACCCAGATTATTTTATCTGGAAGAAATTATGACCTCCTTCCGGTGGAACTCATTGTCAGTTCATCATCCCATGACCTGCATGCCTGTTGCAATTCTAAAACATCTCGGGGGAAAATTTTCCAGAGGAAACATCCAATTCTAGGAAAAGATAATCAATTGACTTAATATTATTTCAATAAAGTAGATTTTTGTTTGAAATGTTACTTCATATTTTGTCTCTACAAAATGTGCCTTCAAAATTCATAATGTCAGCCTTTGTAGTTTCATTTAACAAGTGTCACTTTGTTCCGGTCGTCTGCACAGTGAATATTTTCTTTGAAAAAAGAACAAATTTCGAAAATCAAATTTTTCATTCTCCATGAGTAGGATAAGTAGGAGGATTAATTTTTGGACACTCGCCGACGAGGTCGGTGGTGAGAAGCGGTAAAGTTCCGGGCACTTAATAAGCTC
>WJFB01003688.1:0-12306 GCA_009870185.1 Pygmarrhopalites habei | reverse complement strand
TTTTCAAAAAGTAAATATGTGGACAAAAATCCCCCGAAATGGGCTTTTGACACCAAAGCCAACTCTCTACGATCAAAACTCTTGAAATGAAAAATTATTAACTTTTTAAGTGACTTTAGGTCCACCCTGTATCAAAGCATGGAGTGTGTGTGTGTGTGTGGATATGAAGGGGAAATGGATGTATGACTTACCTAATAGAACGGTTTAATGGCTCATAGTCCAGAGACAGTTCACAAGGGAAGGGTTCCTTACACACAACTACATACCTACAGAGCAGTACATAATGAATGGTGTAAGGAGAGTATAAAGTTAATAGACAAAATGTGAAGTCATTATAGCAACATATCTGTTAGTAGCTTCAGATGAGGAGTCGTTTAATGTTCAAGAGAGAGAGAAGGAAGAGGAACAGCTTTTTTTGGTCGTTGAAAAAACTTTGGGGAGGAAAAGTCTGTGATTGTACAAATATGTGAAGAGAGTGTTGAATGGAGGGCTTATTAGATATATCATGAGTTTGTGGTTTCTCTATCACACAACACACACACTCATCCTCTTCACAGAGTCAAAGAGTGTAGCACATTGGAAAAAATACATGGATACATCCTTGTTCGAAATGAACGTCTGCATTCTTTCCCTTCTTCCTGGCCACTTGGAAAGAACTTTGGACTTGTTTCGTCTTCTTCTCTCTCCCTCTCTCTCTCTCGTCATAATACCTTGACTTTGGTCATAATGTTATGTAATGTAGGAGGATAAGGCTCACAGTCCAGTGTAATAATAATATGATCAAACACAATAAAAATCCGTTTGTACACACCGTGTGTGTGTGTTTGTGTGTGTGGAAGTCTAATCTGGAGATTTGAACCTTTTTCGACTGTTCCTGTACTGTTCTATCAGTACTGTAGACGGAACAAAGTTTTGAGTAAGCTTTTTTGGGTTATCTCTCTTTCTTCATTTTATTATTATTTTCCAGTCTGTGTCCAGTGTTTGGAGAGAGAGAGAGGAAATGTGCGACAATGGAGGTTGTCTCCTTCTTCAAAAACATAGTCTTTCTTATTACTTCTCCAACCAGTCTCTCTCTCTCTTTCTTTGAGGCACACACAATATTTATAATATCGTAAAAGTGTGTAGTTGACGGCAGAGAGGAAGAAAACCTTTTCTGTCTCCCTCCTGCTGTACAATATATTATTATTATTAATCATGTAATTTTTGTTTATGAACCTATCACACACACACATTTTCCAAATAAGTGTGTGGCCTTTATGCTGTGTGTGTAGATTTTTTTTGGTTTTAAATCTACCTTTTTTGTACATTGTTCGCCGCCGGATCCTCCATGAATATTTTGAATAGAAAATTCCAGAGAGTCAAAAGGAAGAGAGTAAATGTCACGGTTTTTCCTTCTCCGCCACTTTAAAAGGAATTGGAAATTTTTATTTCTCTGAGTTATGTCCGTCTTCTCATCCATTCTTCTGTAGTCAAAGGCACTCGCTGGAAGCGTGCGATTCCACGTCTCCTCCTCTTCCTCCTCGACCTGTTCACAAAGTTGGGTTTTAGTTAAAAAAGAGATTTTTTGAAAGAACTGTAAAGAGAAGGAGGAGGAGCTTGTTGGTTTTTACTAATTGTTGTTGTTGTTATGATGCACTGTTCACTGGATCAAAGAACTTTTTTATTCTCTTCCTTGCTTGTGTACTGTATTTTCAAATTTATTTTTAAAATAATAGATGGTTGTACAATTTGTCAATAATTTCTGTAAAGAAATTTGAAAGAGGGTACACAATACGGATTTACACATGGAGAGAGTGTGTGTGTGTGTTGAAATGGCTGTCGGCTTCTTTTTTGGCTTCTCCAGCTCCTAGTATGTAATTTTGATTCAAGATTTCCTTCTATAAATAATTTTTCCAGATTAGTTCCTGAATGTTGATGAAAGGTAGCCTTTTTCCTTCTCTCTCTCTCTTGGACTTTATCCTCGGTGTTGATCTTGAGGCCAAGGTTTTAGAAAATCCTAGTAATTGGATTAGGTAAGAACGGTAAGCCTGTGGCTGGCATATTATTCCTTTGTAATCCTTCAAAGTAAATCGACATGATTCCTCATTCTAATCACACACACACAAAGGATATCCCTTTTTTTGATCCCTGCCTCCAGAAGATTAGACAAATCTTCAGCTTTTTTGTACAGCTTCAACCTTGTTATGTATTAAGAAATTTTTAAAAAACTCCTTAGCACACATTGTGAAGCATGCAGACATTTCTGGGTATTGTGAATACGTAGTACATTTTTTGAAGGATTATCGAAGCATAAATAAATTCCCTGAAAGAAAGAGTATAATTGCACTTGAACATGGATTCCTCCTGGTATAATGAAATTACTTAAGTTGGGGAAGAAAGGATTTGTTTCCTATAATCATATGGTATCTTCAAATTGATTGTTTGTGTATGTACAGCGTACAGACACACACACACACACGCTTGCCAGAGATGTATGTAGTGGATTCGGCAGGTGTCAAAATTTGTATAGAAAGAGCAAATTTGAAGCCGGTTGAGCCTTCTGCCGTATGAGATGGAATGGAATGGGATATGGAAATGAGAGAACAGTAATTGTAGAGAAAATAATGTGAATTTCATGCGAATTTATGACTGACAATTACATGGATTACACTAGCTTTACTTTATGTGCATTGTATAATTAATCGTACAGTCTACACCGCCCCAAAAGCACAGCGAAAAGACTCTCGAGACTCTCTTCTTGGTGTGTGAGTGTGTGTCTGTGTGTGTGGAGGGGATTTGTCGGTGAAATTTGTAGTCTTCAACATGATGGAATTTTGTGGTTGTGTAAGTATCTCATGAGGGGAAAAAATATGAAAATTCCTCAAATCTTGGCTCACTCACATGAGTATCCATATTCCATGGCCAACACACACACATTGAACGTGGCAATTTAATTCTGTTACATCAAGACTACACTTTTAGAAGGTACACTAGGACTTGTGATTGAATGACAAATTGTTGGACAAGTTTTAATTGACAGTGTTCACGTTTTCTAATCTCGACTTGGAGTGTTACAGGTTCTACGATCCAAGTTGTGTCTAAACTAACGCTAAACGATGTGGATCAAGATACAACTATTGACTGTAAATTTTCCTTGACAATCAAAGAGAGAGACCAACCCGGTTCCTTCCCTACATTCTCTGTTAGCTTACAGGCAAATCGTTTTACTGAGTACTTGACCATGCACCTTTAATCTCTCGCTTTCTCTGTCTCTGGTCACCTGACCCCTCTCACATCCTCCTCCTCCGTACCTCACAATTTAAGCACAAACTTTTGTTCCCATAAAATGTTGTACTCGTGAATAATATTAACATGTATAATGTAAATACAGAGAGGCAGAGAACAGTGTACACCCTCCAAGTGTGTAGAAGAGATACCAGTCATGACTGACTTTGACTTTAATTGTTAAAAAGGATAAAAACTCATTGTTAAAAAAGTCATTGTTGAGTCTTTAAAATTTTTAAGATGAAGAGAATTAAAATTCTGATTATGACGCCTCCATGCATCTACCCTGCACACGACCATCTTTTCTCCTATTCTTCTTCTTGGACACTCTTTTCCACTCAGAAAAGTTTAGTGTATGGCAGAAAGAGAGAGAGAGAATGATCGCATGGTCTGAGAAAATACACACACATAATTTTTGACATGTTGTTGTTATTCATGTAGCCATCAAAATATTTGCGATTTAACATGTACAGCTAGTTTGCCAAGTAGTTTATGCACATCCTCATGTTTCATGTTTGTCCACATTATTCTAATGGAGTGTACAGCTACACAGAGTAATCCTCATAATCATTTTTTTGTTTTTGTGTAATGTTTATGTGTGTGTGTGTTTGTGTGGGGGGATGTATCCGCTCGGATGTTGTGGTTGTGTTTAAATAGTCCATCGCATTTTTTTCTCTTCTGTCTTAAAAATTCCTTTTGGATAATACATCTGCGAGTAATCCTCCTCCTCCTCTTCTTCTTTGTGAAAGATATTTTGTTGGATTTTTGTAAGTCCGCCTTTTCCCCATCATTCATGTGTGTGTGCTTATTGTTTTGAAGAGAGAGAGAGAGGAGAGAGAGACTGGAAATGGGATGGAGATTGAAATGGCTTGACAAGGGGCTACGCTCTCCCCTCCATTACAGTTCAGTTTACAGAAGAGGAAGAGGGAGAAAAAACACTATACTCGTCTTTGATTTATGAAGGCTCTAACGTAAATTAAAAATTGGCAGTCGTATAAGAATTATTACAGCAAGGTAATGCTTATAGCAATCGACAAATTATTACCACTGCTTGGCTCCTCTTCTTCTCCTACTTCTTCTTCTTCTTCTTGATGATTTCCTCTGTTTACTATACAGGGTCTGTCTGCCTGGAAGCTATGACTATGTGTAGACAAAAATTTTCATAGCACAAGAATTTTTATTTACAACTGTGTGTTTGTGTGTGGAGGTATAACCATCCTATCCTTGTAATGGAATGATGATCATGTTCGTTGCACTCATAGCACATTGGTCCATTTTGTCTGAGCACTGAGTACACATATACATGATCCAAGCTCATATCTTTGACTAGTTTTGCTATATGCAGATGAAATAGATTATCTATAGTTGATCAGCAAGACTGGGTGGTTAAACACACACACACACATTGGTTTAAAGATCCCTCAGTCATTTTGTGTGTACAAGAAGATGGTGAGAAGAAGGAGAGGAGATTTTTGCATAATAAATATCTTGGAGGATTATTCAGTTCATCTTTTGCAGTGTGTGTGTGGATTGCAAAAAACAGTTGCTGCTTTATTTTTTCTCTTGTGTATTTGTGACTGAAGGTAGAGAGAAAGAGAGAGAAGAGGATTCCCCCTCTAAAAAAAGTTTTTAAAGTGTATTAGGAGGATGTATAATGTGTGTGTACTTTCATTAGTTTCATCCCATGCGGTCTAACTGACTCTGTACTCCTCATTTTGTGCGAGTGAGGAGAAGAGAGACTTTTTAGTTTAGCTAGGCCGGTGAATGGACTTCAGTCGGCTGTTAGGATGGGAAGAGAACACATGCGTCTCATCCTCTTTAAACTCCTCCAACTTTTTTCTCTACACAGAAAGTGGATTTTGCACTTTGTCCATTTTTAATGGTGATGTGGACACAAGTTCTCTCTCTCTGTGTTTGTGTGGTGGAATAACGATTTAAGTGGGGTATTCCTCGGAAAGAGAATAAGTGTACAATAGTGAATTGTTTTTTTCAATAACGAGTTCCCGATCATCTGTGTTTAAATTATTTGCCAATAATCCTGAGGGTGTTGTGTTGATTTGTGAAATTCAAGTTCCAGACTGTCAAGTTTCTCTCTCTCTCTCTCATTTTGAAATAATATTAATGAGGAGGACACAGTGTGTGCAATTTCTTGTTGTTGTTTTCTATTGAAATTTTGTGTTCTCGTTCTTCTTCTTCTTGTGGTTGGGATTAATCATTGTATTATTGAGTGGTTTTTGTGTGTGTACAATAGTACTAGGACTATGGAAGGGAGTGAGGGTAATTTACCTAGTCATTCCACAATAATTTAGCGATATACTTCGTTCTTGTATTTGTTATTTGCTGATGAGGATGATGTGAAAAATAAATGAAGATAATTCCTTCCCCTCGTTTATGATACTGAGGACGATTTCTAAATCGCACAATTTCAATTTACTGTCAAGTATCCGACTTAACAAATAATTGTAAAAAATTTCTCCATTTAAATTGTTCTGAGAAATTTTTTTTGTGAGGAGTAAAAATCAAAGTAAGAACATTAATTAGAAAAAATACATGATTGAAAATATAGATAATGAGAGTCAAATGACTTTTATGATGGGCAGTTTCCCTCTCTCTCTCTCGCCAAGTAATATTCTGATTGTGTGGTCATTTAATTAATTAATAACGTGGTTTCCTTTTTCTGTTTTGGACTCTCTAGACTGCCCTTGAATCGAATATCAAGCGACCACAATCTGCCCTAGCAGAAACTGGCAGGATGGCTCAACTGGAGACACTCGAGAAACGCGTAAGTCTCCTTCTTAATTATAATTATAATCTAAATAATTATTTTATTACTCTCCTCTCATCCGACTCCTCATTTTAGTCAGGATGTCATCATGAAAGGTGAAACCTCACTCAAGTAAAATTGACTCTTCACTAATTAGAAATTGCGTGTGAGTCACACGATGCGACACAAAAATGGAACGTTCATTAAATTTTCTAACTTTTCAAAATAATAATAAATGCAGATAATTGTAATTGTAAATTAATCGTAAATTAATAATTATAATGGATGGTTGTAAAAAGGCTGATATCTGAGATCCAGAGAGGAAGGCTAATGTATGATTGGCATAACTATCGTTTTACACACACACACACACTTCTTTGGTGTAATTACACAAAGGTGTACTTGTGTTAGTTACTGTTAGTTATGTAGGTATTATTTGTTATTTATGACCACTATTGTCTCCCTATATATGGAGCTCAGAGAAACTACACAATTAAATTGTACGGAAACTGAAACCCTTTTTTTCTGTTTGCGTGTTATCAACGTTTTTCCTCCTTCATATTTTCACACTGCCTTCCCCCCTCCGCATTTACCAGATATCCATTCATGAAGTGTGATTGAGGGTGCATTCATATCATAATTATTTTAAGAGTTGAACTAGTCTAATTATCATTGTTGTACGTACACACACACAAGTAGTCGGATTATTGTACAGTTCATCTGTTGTTTTCCCCTGCTCGTGTGACTCAATGACACAAATTGAGGATATGACATGGAATTGTAATATATAACAAATTTTTTTTGCAAAATTCTTAGACTAGATTTCATTAGGTATTTTAATTCTTGTGGTTTTCCTTTGATTTTTTTTGACGTTGGCCCTTGATGTCTCCTTTTTTGCTCTGGTCAGGCTTGCTGCTCTGGGGGAATGATGATGATGATGTGGGAGATTGATAGAGCCGTTAAAGTTTATTTAGCGTGTGTGTGTCTATGTACTGATGTTGGTGTTGGACAGTGTTTGAGCCTTTGGGATGTTTGAACCGTTTTAATGTCAGGAAAATAAGAGCAGCATCTCTCTTCGTCTTCGTCTGTGCCATTTCAATTGGGGGAAAAAATGTAGCAGAGGATTTAACGGGTTGGCACATCTCTCTTCGTCATTTGCTTTTTCAGATTGTGGTATTCTCCCTCTTCTTCTCTCTCTCTTAGAGTGTAGCGTGTGTGTGTGTTTTCTCGACACAAAAGTATCTTGTTAGCTCTTTTTATATAATAAATTTATTGTATGATTTGATGGGTGAACCGTAACCGTCATCATTGGATTTTTATTTCTTTATGGTGGGTATTATGTGAGTGGAGGAGAGGTCTATTGGCATGTTAGAATCCAAGGGATGGTCAACATTTATGATGGAAAAGATTTGGGCATTTTTAGGGCAGAGGTCGTCATGATTTATATACACATGGAGTATGTAATATTGGTATTTGTATTTGTATTACACACTCACCAATAATACATCCTTTCGTCCTCATCTCTTTTCACTACATGATGCGAATTTTTCAAGTTTTTTTGTTTCACCTTCTACTAGAGTGTATGTGTAAGAGAGAGGGATTCATTGTCCTGTCGTTCATTAGAATAAAGAATAGGGTGACTAGGTAGAGGTTATCTTGTGCGTGTGTATCATCTGTAGTTTGTGGTATGGTATGACGTTACCACCTGTAGGCTCACATTTTCTTTTAATTGTAGTCAGGTCTAATTGAATAGAGGCTCATTAAGACATCTATAATTAGAACTTGGGGATTGTGGATTCTATGCATATCTCCGATTTGTTTGTTATTACATCGTTGTCCTTGTTTTTAATCAAGTCCCCCTCTTATTCTCATCTCTCAAACCAAACTCATTTTCAGTACACACTGGAGACTTGAGATGCAGAGAGATTTTTGCATATAAATATTACAAATTAATTCTTTTGTTGAGCAGACAGAAAAATATGAGACTTTGTTGTGTAATTATTTTCAAAAATTTACATCGCAAAATTTGAACAATTAAGATAGTACACACGTATTTTTGATCTGGAATAAAAAAATTTGCAAAATTTAAATTTTGCTAGAAAAAAAGAAAGTGTTGGCATACTTTTTGTGCATGCAGATTTGATGACAATGTTCTCCTTCTGTATTTTGTTGGCAGATTAAAATATATTATATGGGTTAATATGAGATGAGAGATCCTCCTCAAAATATGTATGAAGAAGAGTCACTCGGTAGCAAAGTTGTAATCATTTTCTCTAATTTACTAGATCGGATTATGGATCAACAACATGCACAGTAGGAATTGGGATTGTGTGAAGAAAGTTTCGATGATTTGTTATTAAGATTCCTGCATACTTACACTGTTGTACAGACTAGTCCAAGTTGGAATGGATATTACAATTTTTTTACTCTAAATATTAAGAGTATCAATTCTAATAATCATACACATTATCTTTGTGAGTTGTCTGTAACAAGGTGAGAAAAAGAAGTGTATGTGTTTGTGCAGTTAGACATCACTTTGATTCATGTCAAGAATGTTGTTTCATTTTTATTGATGAGTCCCATGAACAGTCAATTTAGACCAGATAAATATGTAGTTTAGGAATCCCCAGAGTGTTTCTCCCTGTTTGAGTAATTATCCTGTGGATTAACAACAGTCATGAATGCAATATCATAAAAATATAAATGGGAGTCGTTGGGGTGAGTGTTGATTGCCACGAGATTTAATGAGATTTTGATTAACCTCTCATCATCCCTCGAGTAATTTTAATTTTTGCACACTTTTGTCCAAAGGACAAAGGCCAAAAATGTAGATAAATACCTACGTACGTTAGAATAAGGTAGGAATAATGAATTGAAGGTTGTCATCATTTTCTCTTTCTTTCTAAAGGTATATAGCATTTTAGATTATTTTTATTACTACAAAAAAGAAGATGATTAAAAATTAAATATAACATCCTGTTGCTTCACAAGTGATGGTCATTCAGCAAAGTTTTTTGGGAGAATTTTATATAAAAAGTAATTATTGTATGTAGGGGTAAAATGAAATTATGAGAATGTGGAAGGGGTATTCTGTCCATGAACTATATTTATACATAATAAAATGACTATTACATGGGATGCTTGTAATTCTGTTTTTTAATTGTAAGAATGCTGCAACGATTGTAACAATGAACGAATGCATGAGGATGGGCTGTGGATTGCGCGTTGGCTAATAGGCAAAATTAAAAAATAATTGTTACTACTACTATTATTGTGTGTGTGATGATTATCATGACATAGGCCTGGGCTAGTTAACAGAAGCTAATTAATCTCATCTCAGATGATATAACAAGTAGACCAGGGAGTGTTCTAGTTAATTGTTGTTGTGGTGGATGTTTAGGATGGTCGGATGAAGAAACAAATTTACGATTAAAATTTTGTAATTCCAATTTAATTTAAAGAAGAGCTCAATTTTCTACAATGTACATTTTATTTTGTTGTTACAGATGGCAAACATTGAAGTGTCCTTGTCATCCCTGGGTCCTCGAAGGAAAAGGACTGGGACAACTCGGTCACTTCATTCATCTCATCTGGGTGGAAATGGACATTCAGCCGTTCGAGAATTCCACAAAGAAATTGAGTACTACAAAAATTCCGTCAAGGACAAAGAGAACCTTATTTTAAAGTAAGGAATTATACTGTATAATTTATACACCCCAAAAATAATTATCCTCATCATCATTCCTCCACACTTTTCATTTCACTTTTATTTTATCCCATTTCTTCTGCTACTGTGTGACTAAATCAACTATTGTACTGTACTTTAGTACTAAATTATGTTGTGAAATTGTAATTTTAAATATTTTGAAATTTGATCCACCGTAGTAGTGTTCACTTTTTTGCATGGATGTTACTCTGAGCCCTCTGTTTTTGTTACATTTACTTTATTTGCACAGAGATAAGAGAGTGTGGTAAAGATGAGAGGAAATGGTGAGATAAGATGGGATGAAACAAGAGAGAGGGAAATAAGATGAGATAATCCCAAAGTGCACGCAATGAGAATAAAAATAATTAGATTTTCAACTTGAGCTTCTCTTTATTGCGAGTAGACATTTAATATAACTTAATATCTTGTAGTACATACAAAGAGAGAGAGAGACAACCACAGCTCAAATAATGATAGCTATTCTTAAAGTCGGCTCCTGTTATAATTTAAACTTTGGACCATATCACTTTTCTCTGTTGGCTATACCTCATCTAAAATATATTGCACTGTGCAATTTACACCAGTAAAAAATGAATGCACACTTTACACACGCACACACTTTTAAACTAAAGTGAAATATTGTTCAGTCTTGTATAATATTCGCGAATGCAATTTTTCTGCAATTTTTGAGGTCAGCATTTTCTATATTTTTTCCAGTTTTTGTGGATTGAGTTTTGTGTGCGCTTATTTTGTTCTTTTTTATATGCCGCATGGCTATGCAATAAAATATTTATATGCTATCCAAGTCAAAAATTTGCATTCTGATGAGGAAAAATTACTACTAACGTCCTTTTTACCAATGAAAGGGTTGAAAGAAAGTTAAAGATAATTGATTCAAGCTGGCATCAATAAATTGTACAGTTAAAATACGACTACTGTCACTTCACAGGTTATAAATGACAAGAATGAATGTTGTCTAGTGTCAATGTGGACCTTCAACAAATTAGTATTTCAGTAGTAAAGTGTCAGATGAACACTGTAAATTTAGCAAAGTGTTGGTGTGGATGAATTTTCCTTGTCAGTTGTATTTAAAACAAAAATATATATTAAATTTACAATACAGTCAAAGAGTGTTGAAATCAGATTTTCTGACTGTTCTGATAAAATTTATTGTTATTATTGTAGCTTGTACCTGTATGTACCTAAAGGATTGCATAGTTAGTTGATTCTGTTACTAATTAACACTAACTCATCACACCATCACATCACCCCCTTCCCCTCCTCCTCCTCTTACTCTCCTGTGTTAACTTTTGAAATACTAAAATGAAAGAATTCCTTTGACTGCCGTTGATTTGTGTGAATTTTTGCCACGACTTTTGTCCAATCCAGTAATTGTTCTCTACTATTTTAATTACAAATTTGTATTGTGTGTGAGTGTGTTGTGACATCATGCAGTAGGAATAGAAGCAGTGCAGTAAATTTTTACAAACTCAATATTGTTTTGAACGAATATGTCACAACAACAAGAACAACTGTGTAATTGAAATTATTTTGTATTGACTGATCAATCTAATTAGTACACAGTGTTAACCCTCCCTGTCTCTACCACGTCCACATTTAATAGGAAAATGAATGGGTTTTAAAAGTGTGTCTAGATCAAGAAATATAATTAGGATTGCGTACATTATATTGAAGGATGGAGGAATGATGGGAACTGTACAAAAATGAGTAATGTTCTTTTTTCCCAGTCGATGATGATGAGGATATGTCAATGATACAAAGAGGGACATGATGAAAATTGTGAATTTATTTTTGTTCTATTGTGATTACATTGACAGTTTACAAGCTCAGTTACGAAAACTGTCGAAGCGAAAGTTGGTTCATGGTTCAATAACGTCCACAGATAGTGGTAAGTTGTACACAGTAATTTGATTAAACGTTAATTGTTGTTGTCTCACAGATATTTATGACGAGGATGGAATAATAATTTTTCTGAATTCCTAGGGATCCTCTCTCTGCGTATTCTGAGTGAAAATGAACGGAAAGCGGCAGAAGAGAGACTGGCTCAACTGGACAAAGACATGGAGATCAAGAGGAATGAAATCAAACGGATGAATCATCGTCTCCAGTTATTGGATCCTTCAGAGTAAGTCTTTCCCAACTTTTTTCTCTGTCTATGAATTTCATCCTCTCTTTTGCAACTTGTATTGATTAATTTAATGTTCATTAATTACAAGATGTGTAATGTTCATAGTCCACCATTGTCGAAAATGTTTCTTCTTTTTATTAATACTTTGACTCAGCTGTGTCCATCGTATGTAACATAGTGACTACTTCCTTCTCTCATTGTAAGATCACTCCTCATAAATGATTGTTTATAAGGATGTTGGCTTGTGCCTCCTGGGTTTATTTTGAAATCCCATCAAATATGTAGTCGTCAATGACAGGGAGAATACTTTCAGTAAGGTCGACACGGGTAAGTGTGGACGATTTTACAGAGTTTCGACTTCAATTGTGTGTGGCAAAGCCAAATTATAACATTGAACTTTGACACTTTGGAATTTTGTCAACC